>JAMKCH010010849.1:0-39804 GCA_023653785.1 Ophioderma brevispina
CGTTTCCAAAATTTGGAGCAAACTTTGGAAGTTTTGACCCATGTACAAACCAAAATTGGCTTTTTCCACCATTTTTTACAGTTTTTACCCCACCAATTTCCAAAACTATAAGCCAAGTAGTATAAAACTATACCTTTATGGAATCCTTGTAACCAGACAAAATTCATGGTGTGCTTTTCAACACATTCGGAACCATTTTAAATTTTTTACACTGTGTGTAACTGAACTCAAGCTGGGGGGCCATGAAAAGGTGTGGCAAATTTCTTGATTATCAATGCATAAAATACTGGTGTACCAAAATTCACAGTTTATCCAGATTTGCAACTCCACATGAGACATGTGCACTACAGTCCCCCACTATAGGTGTAAAAATACCCAATTCGTACAGTTGGGGGGGGGGGGGTTACTCGCGTCATTTTGGGTAGGTATGTGCCAACCAGACTTCAAAAATTAGCTCCGGAGCTGATTTGAGGCCTCTAAAAAATGGGTTCGGAGCTACATTTTCCCCCGGAAAATTTGGGAAAAAAGCCTCGATGTACCTCAATTCCAGCACTTTTGAGGTGTTTCGGAAAAGTTGGTATGAGAATGGCTTTTGGACATGAAAAGTAGGGTTCTGGAAAACGAATGGTCCAAAAATGGGGGCCACTGGAGCTGAAAAACAGCATGAAAATGAGGGTCTTAATGGCGGCGCTACCATACTCCATCCCTAATGTGAGAACCCCCCGGTGGGATTATTTGTAATATCTGGCATTTTACTAGAAAAATGTTTGATTTTGTTGTTGTTGCTTCATTGCATCTGATTACCTCTTTCACAGCAGATCACCAAAAACATAATTAAATCTGCAGCAACCCAAACGGTGTTAATACTAAATTTCAACACCAGAAAATAACACTGAGAAGATGACAACAACTTGGTGTTAACATTTTAACAAACCCAGTTATGCGAGTGTACGTATTAATGTGAACGTAAAAATAGAATTTTATTAAGGTTCACTTTAATTGCTTCATGTTGATACAAAGCAAACGGGTGACTATAAAACCAACGACCCAAGTCCCAAAGACCCAAGACCCCCTCTCAACATTAAAACAAGACCCCCTCAACTAAAAAACAAGCCCCCCTCAACTATAAAACACTGACCCCCTCAACTATAAAACAAAGACCACCTAACTATTAAAACAAAGACCCCCTCAATATAAAAAACAAAGACCCCCTCAACTATAAAACAAAGACCCACCCACTATTTAAAACAAAGACCCAACCTAAGAGTGAAAACAAAACCCCCTCTCAACTATAAACAAAGACCCCCTCAATATAAAACAAGACCCCTCCACTATAAAACAAAGACCCCCTCAACTATAAAACAAAGATTAACAATATTGCTCATTACTTCATTAATTTAATATTAAAAAAAAAACCCTCAACTATAAACAAAGACCCCCTCAACTATAAAAACAAAGACCCACCTAACTATAAACACAGACCCCCTCAAATATAAAACAAAGACCCCCTCAAATATAAAACAAAGACCCACCTAACTATAAACAAAGACCACCTAACTATAAAAACAACGACCCCTCAACTAAAACAACGCCCCCTAAAACTATGAAACAAAGAACCCCCTCAACTATAAAACAAAAGATCACCTAACTATAAACAAAGACCCCCTCAACTATAAAACAAAGACCCCCTCAACTAAAAACAAGGGACCACCTAACTATAAAAACAAGCCCCCTAAACTATAACACAAACACAAAAACACCCCATCAACTATAAACCAAAGACCCCTCAACTAATAAAACAACGACCCCCTCAGCTATAAAAACAAAGACCCCCTAACTATAAAACAAAGGACCCCCTCAACTTAAAACAAAGAACCTCCTCAACTATAAAAACAAAATCACCTAACTTATAAACAAAGACCCCCTCAACTATAAACAAAGACCACCTCAAACTATAAAACAAAGACCCCCTTCAACTATAAAAACAAAGACCCCCTCAACTATAAAACAGACCCCCTCAATATAAAACAAAGACCCCCTCAACTATAAAACAAAGACCCACCTAACTATAAAACAAAGACCCCCTCAACTATAAACCAACGACCCCTCAACTATAAAACCAAGACCCACCTAAACCGAACTCTAAAACAAAGACCCACACTAACTATAAAACAAAGACCCCCTCAACAAAACAAGACCCCCCTCAAATATAAAACAAAGATCATCACAATATAACACACAGACCCCTCACTATAAAACAAAGACCCCCTTAACTATAAAAACAAAGACCCCCTCAAACAAAGAACCCCCTCAACTATAAAAACAAAGACCAAACCCCAATTCCTGAAATTCATTGCATCAATCTCCATCCATAAACGTTTGATACCCATTTTTACTTCAGAAATGAATCCTGCCAAAAACCAACCTTCTTTGTTCCTAATTTTAATTATGGGATGGATTCATTTATTACTGACTAAATGTTAGGGGGATTTATTTGCAATGCCCGATATCAAGCGATACCACCCTTTTCTCGTGATCTCTTCAAACTTTCACTTCATGGTACGTACCGTAACTCTGAAAAAAAAGCTGTTTGATTTGGCCGCCATTTGAGTCTCTCATAGGCAATTTTTTTCGGATTTGTGCATGGTAGTGTCGAGGACGGATGTTTCGGAAATAATAATCATAAATGTGATTGAATGCATAGTTATTTAAATGGGTAGTTCCACGCTAAAGTAACAGAATACAGTTAAAAGTATTTGAAGAAAATTCTTGGAAAGCTGTGTTCAGCTGTTAAACAAATTAAGCTTTAATAGTTAGGGGGCAGTTATCTTACAGTTTTGAAACAAAAACAGTAGTGGTTCTGTCCAACTTGAAGATGTTACTCGCGGCGCGGCGGCGTCGGCTATATGGTCACCCCAAGCTGTTTTGGAGCAATGACTCAGGGGTTATTGCATTAGAACATAAATCCACGTGTTCTGTAATCGGACCTCGTCAGCTCAGCTCCGCCTCCATACACAGATGTGTGGTAACATGATTTGGAGATCAACCTTACCGGATGCGCCAAACACAGCTTTGTTTTGGCCGCAATATTCAGGATCATTTGCATAAAACGTAAAAAGGCACGTGTTGGTACTCGACCTCGTCAGTTCCCTATATTGCGCACAGCTGTGTGTAACATTATTGGGGTATTCCACGGATAGAGTTCAGTGGGATCACATTACCGGATTGCGCAAAACAGGCTTAACACACACACTGTAAACAGCTCAGGGTACGCAGGTACACGGTTGTGGAAGATGTTTCCTAGTCGGGTCTGAGAAATTATGACAGCGATTTTATAGATCGTCGCGTTTTCGGCGTATTGAGATTCAGTCATGGGTAGATTCAGTCATGCAAAAAGCTGCAAATTACCGCTTGGTGCCTGCCGTCCGGGAGGCGGTTAGTGAATGATAGGCATAACATTGACACTTTGACCTTGATATGTGACCTTGGACCTCAAACAAATGAGGGGGTTGCATGTAACGCCATAAATCAAGTTGGTCCAATTGAACTTCCAACTTTCAAATTATGGTGAATTTTTACCGTTTCAGCCTATCACAATTTGACCTGACATGACCTTTGACCTTGGGTATGTATGTGACCTCTGACCTCATCAACAAATGCGGATCCCATGTTGCATATGAGTCAAGTTTGTGTCCAATTGAACTTCAACTTTTCAAAATGAGGTAAATTTTACATTTTCAGATATTTTTTATTACAACTTGAATCGCATGACCTTTGACATTGGAATTGTGACCTTTGAACCTCATCAAACAAATGGGGGATGCCTCGTTGACACTGTGGACCAGTTAAGTTTGGTTAATCCATAAGTATGAGACATATTTACAGGCAAATGACCCTTTTTTCACAAACCAGACATCACAACAACAACAACAACAACAGCCTCAACCTACAGTGGACAAATTTGTGATCCCTATGCTTCCTGCCTTAGGGCAGCGAAACAAAAAACGACTATGCTCGTGGAGTAGCCAGGATTTTGTTTGACGAGGGGGCACAGATTTAGCGGAGCGGCCGAGCCTGAAAAGTGCCTATAGTTTTCGACTCCCATTCGTTACCCTCCCCACCGTTACAACAAAAACACAACCACCTTATTTGAAGGATAAAGAGAGAAGATTAAGAAAACGATGGTTGTGGTTGCACATTGGTGGCAGGGTGCTGATGTCTATGCCGAAAAATAAAAATTTGGGCTGCAAGTTAAGCGAATTATTCTTTTTTATATTTTTAAGGTAAAAACTTACATCTTATTTTTATGGTATCCTTTTGTTATGGATATAGGTTTCATACATTGCATAAAGGGTTAAGGTACTACTCAGTGGTTACATGTGCTAAAAAGGATGCTTTTTTTAGGAAAAAAAAAAAAAGTTGATTTTGGGGTTTTAAAATTTAGACCCTTTATATATTGTATAAAACAGAATCGATATATAAATGTCAGAGATTTGATAGTATTGCATGATGATTTTCAAATTTGTTTGCTAAGAAATTATAAATCTTGATAGTCTTCGTTTTTAGCTCAAAAAAGTGATTTGTTGACCCAAAAAAAACCCCTGCCACCACAGTTTTTGACCACAACCCACCATTTTTTTTAAATTATTATTACTAGTCTTCGAATAATAGTTGGTTGCGTTGTGTTGTTACCGAGGGGAGGGGTTGTGTGTCGACAATTTTGCAGTCCCAAACCGCCTCATATTTGTGAATGTACCGACACGTTGGATGTATTGTACCAACAAACCAATTTTTTTCCCGGCTTCGCGGTTTACCGTCGCCTCCAAAATGCAACATAAGCCAAGCGTTAAAGATAGTACATTGTAGTAGGGTATTAGTAATGACCAATTAAGCAGGAAACCCAATTGTTATGAACCTCTCTGTATTTCATATCATGCACCTAGCCCCGACTCAAAACAAAAGCTTAAAAAATTTTTAGACAAAAACACACCAGGTGTTCTGACGGACGTTATGTACAGACGGCGGAACATCAAGGTGGGGGTGGGGGGGGGGGGGGGCACTTCCACCCCCCCCCCCTCTGGCTACGGCACTGATTGACGGTAATTTTCACATATGGATATTCGGGAGTGAAAGTTAAACCCAAGACTCTTGCCCGATCAAAAATCAAAATTTATCTGAGCTAGTTAGTGGGGGGGGGTCTTTTTATTTATAGTTGGGGGGGGTCTTTGTTTTATAGTTGAAGGGGGGGTCTTTGTTTTATGTGAGGGGTCTTGTTTATAGTTGCTGCAGGGGGTTTTTTGTTTGTAGTTGAGGGGGGTCTTTTGTTTTATAGTTGAGGGGGTCTTTGTTTTTGTTGAGGGGGGGCTTTGTCTGATAGTTGAGGGGGGTCTTGTTTTTTATAGCTGAGGCGGGGTCTTGTTTTTAGTTGAGGGGGGGGTCTTTGTTTTATAGTTGAGGGGGTGTTTGGTTTATAGTTGAGGGTCTTTGTTTTATAGTAGTGGGTCTTGTTTATAGTTGAGGGGTGTCTTTTTTTGTTGAGGGGGATTTGTTTTATAGTTGAGGGGTCTTGTTTTATAGTTAGGTGGTCTTTGTTTTACGTTTGGAGGGGGTCTGTTTATAGTTGAGGGGGTCTTTGTTTTATAGTTGAGGGGTCTTTGTTTTATAGTTAGGTGGTTTTGTGTTATAGTGGAGGGGTCTTTGTTTTTAGTTGAGGGGTCGTGTTTTATAGTGAGGGGGTCTTTGGTTTATAGTAGGTGGGTATTGGTTATAGTTGAGGGGGGGTCTTTGTTTTATAGTGAGGGGGTCTTGGTTTATGTTGAGGGGGTCTTTGTTTTATGTTGAGGGGGGGTCTTTGTTTTATAGTTTTGAGGGGGGGGTCTTGGTTTTATAGCTGAGGGGGTCTTGTTTTATAGTTGAGGGGGGTCTTGTTTCATAGTGTGAGGGGGTTTTGTTTTATCGTTGAGGGGGTCTTTGTTTATAGTTAATATTTTGGTTTATTCTACTAACCTATAAATGACGAATGTTGTTTGGACCAGTCCATTTGATGCATGGGGTGAAAAATAGTAAATGCTCAGTCCGAAAATTTAAAAATTAAATAATAACCATGCATAGAGCTTGCTCTTTAATTTCTACCAAGAGCAGCGAACGGGTTAAAAGTTTTGACTCATATTTGTTCAAACATACCCCACCCATACTTCGAAAATCAAACCAATAATTGCACAAAACATTTCCTTTTTTTGACATACGCGTAATAATCGCCTAATTCTGTCCCGTTATCGTAGTTTCCATATTCCTTTGTATACGTTGCACGATGGTTTTGGGTAGAGACCCCCCCAAAGGGGCGCCGTGCAACTTCCGGTTCATCACCGTTCGAGCGGCGATGGCCTATCCAGTGTATAGAGCTCAGTGTACGGCGGTGCGAAAAGGGATAGTCTGTGTCACAGATCCGAAACTATTATCTAAAGTAGTACTGCGCGAAGAGATAACGTTATCAGTCCGTCATAGCGAATGCAGGCAAATGAAACTAAATCTCAAATACCTCCGAAAACGAAGGGGTCTATGGAGATTTTGGCATCAGGGGTCAGTTACTAGGTTTGTTTGAAATATGTACAGAATTGGTCTGAAACCCGTAGACCTAGCGAGAAAATTGAAACGTTTTTGTCGGGTGGTACTTCGGTGCTGCAAACACGGAAAAGTTACACTTAATGGCACGGGCGCCATCCCTTTTCCCACCAATGCATTTCACGGGTTATTTTCCAGTCTTGAGAAATTTTCAAACGCTGTTTCAATTTACGTTTTCAATTTAGAAACAGGCTATACGTACTTACCGTACAGCTGTAGCTCAGTGTGTAGAGATCAATGACTTGTACACGTTTCACCGCCTGATTGACCCGGCCCATCCAGGGTGTTTGTTTATCCGTGTGTGATCCGGTCCAGGGAGAGCTCGTGTCTTGGTCCCGGAAATAACAAAAGTTGAAACTGCGTTTGAAGTTTTGCTTAATTGAAGTTTTGCAAGCACCAATATCTCAGAAGCCTGTGGATGTATTTGGTGAGCATATCTATGGACTGTGAGTGCACATTTTTTGCAGTTGTCATTCATGTACTGTGGTTGTGGTCAGGCTTGCTCAGACTAGTCAAACATGTAGAGTCAACTGGAACTGACAGTGTCTGAATTAGGCAAAAGGTCTGAATCTGGAAGGCTGTATGAATGCGGAATTAAGGCCTAAATTCAGGCCTACATTCAGACACTTTGCCCACCCAAAGTTAATTGCTTTGCCACCCAGAACAACATCAATAAACTACAAAGAGCCAATAATAAACACATTAAGTGCTGCCTATTGATAATTACACAAACCTCAAGTATTGCAATCTACTTGTCCTATTGGGCCAAACCCCAAATGGCTATAATCCTGTTGAGTCAGTTGATTGCTTTTCATAGAATGCAATTTTGGGTGCAGTGTCTGATTGGTGTCTAACTTTGTCTGAAATTGGAGGAGTAACAATAGATAATTTCCTCATTGTTTGTGATGACTAAAATTCAGACCTTTGCCAAAATTCAGACGATTTTCAGTTACCAGTGGTAGCCTATCACAGAGAAGTTGAGAAAAGAAGTTCATTCAACTGAGACTGTTACTTCAAAACCAAGTCATAAGGCTTATTCCATCTTATTTTAATTGCCTTAAATCCTGCATCACTAGTCTTACAGACAACTTGGCCCAAACTTTTCAAAGGCAGTTTGGCACTTGGAGTTTTCGGACACAAACACATGATAAATATATCGATAATGGTTGAACTAGGTAGTGAAAGGAACTTCTATCAAGTATCAGTCTGATTAACGTTTCGCAGCGGACCGTAACCAGGGACTGACTTTAATAGAGCAAGAGTGATAGCTCCCTACAGCTCCCCTTAAACACTTCTTAGGAGAGTGATTAAAGATCCCTAGTAGCAGAGGAATCTGTTCTTTTCCTGGTTAGCTGATCGAGAAACTCTATCCGTCAACTGCCCCAGTTACGATAGAGACCGAAGAAGAGTATAACTTCGGCGGGCCTGTTGTTGCAGAAAAAATTGAGCGATTGGACTTATAGTGTCTCGCAGTCGAATTGCCTTTTAAGCTTAAGGTCACGTTAATTACTTTCATGCCTGCTTTGCAGTAATTACACTGCAATGTTCCGTCATTCGCTGCAATCCTAATCGATTACTTGGCAGGCAACCTAAGGTCACTGAGGGGGTTAGGGTTTGCAGTAGTTGCAGAAAACTTGCAGGAAATTGGCATATGCACACTCACTGACCACCCCACTGATATTGCTGCATGGCCAGTTAAAATAATTTTAACTCGTTGCATACTGCATTGCGGTGCAGTACTGCAAGTGATTGCAGAGTGACGATTTGGTAGGCTGCATTGCAGCACTGACTGCAATGTGAAGTAGAACGGACCTGTAAGCTCCAGAGGATTTAATTTTTTTACTGAGGATGCTTCAACACGTGCAACGAGAGATTTTGAGGCCTGCACCCCAAATATGTGTCATAATAGTAAATTTTCATAATTATATAGACTTAGACACTCTATAATTTATTACCTTGATTTGGCACAGAAAGTGAGGGAAAAAGGTGATTCTGATTTGCTATATATGTCAATATAAAACTAGGGCTGAATTTCGTACTTTGCTCCTATACGAAATTAGAAATTTCACAATTTTTTGTACCCAAAAAAGAAACATTTCTCAGCTGACTCGAGATTTTTGAAATATATTTTTTGTGTATATTGAAAAATTTCAAACTGGGGACTTAAAGATAGTCACCTAAATGCCCAATTCCAAAGTTTGAGGTGTATAGGATTTTTCGTTTGCAGGCAGTAAAAATATGTGTAGTATACAGTGCCTTAGGATACTTGTATACTACATTTCGGATCAGGAAATTTATAACAAAGTTGCGATTGTCTATTGAAGGACTTCGATTTGAAGCGTAGGCTATTTGCACACAGTGTTAGTATAGGGACAAGCATTATGATGTAGGCAAAAACACAATTGTTTGAAAATGAGGGCGCCCTCCTCGGGAAATCTCTGAGGTAGCCTTTAATCCTTTCAGATTTTTCGGGTTTTGTTGATCGAAAGAAAGATGTACATCCGGCGCAAAAATCAGTACTTTCTAATTTTTTAGCGGACACCTGAGATGTGAAATCTCTCGTTGCACCTTTTAAGCAGGATTAACCGGTCATGTTTTTGGTTTAACTTTTTCCGTCCATTTGGTACATTAAGGTCTTAATAACCGTAAATGCAGTGGCATTGCGGTTAGAAATTATTTCGAACAATGGTTAGTGCTCAGTGGTAAATGCCATGGAACGCTCTCCTCAAAACTCTCCCGACATGATCAAAGAGAGCTTTTTACCAAGCAACACCGTATTGTAAAGTCGTCCTGCGTTCCAACGCGAAAAACGTCATTTTGATTTTAAAATTAAAGCGATGTACTGATTTGCTCAGAATTATATATTAGGTTGCATTGCGAACTAGGTTGACGGCTTGTGATTCAAAATGCATTTACTCATTCCTCATTTTTTTTAAAAAACAAACAGAATTAATATTTAACTGTTTTAGTAGCAGTGTGTCAATTACTTCAATATGATGAAAATGTCTGACTGCCAAGCTTGTCGTTTGAACAGATTACTTCAAAAGGTCAATGGAGCGGTCCTTGAGTTTCCAAAGAATGAGCTGGTGAATGAGAGTAATTATGTCATCTGATTTCAAAATTGAGCCCTCATCTCCTTCTTTCTCATTTTCTCCTGGGCCTATATAGTGAGATTTTGAGAACTAGACACAAGCTCTTTGACCCCCTGGCAAATTGTCTCTTTTATTTCTAGAACAATTTTGAGCAGTGGCGACACGTACAACTTTGAGGACTGATATAGGGCTATTATCTTCATGTGCAAAAATCATCAAATTTAATTCATTGTGGGGAATCTTGCCATATAGCCTAAAAAACAAAGTCATGATTTGTATGGAATTTATATAGTCTTTTTATAAATGCTCATTCTCCATAGAATTCTGGAAAACGATTGCCAAAGCAGTTTGTTAGTTTGTAGCTATAAATATAATTTTGTAACATTTTTTTTAGTTGTTGTTCTATGAATGATGCTTGGATGCCCATTAATCAGACTCATTTCCAGAGAGGCCCTCTACACTTTTTTGAAAAATATATTTGTTTTTTTCAATGACTACGATAATCAGTATGGGAAATAGCCAAGTCAAATCCATGTCTTTGCAATGCTGAGAAGTAGCTTGCATGTACAATTCACCATGCATGTAGATTTTATATATTCAATCATGGGACATAAATCCATCTAGATGGAGCCTCCTCCTTGAGTCTGCTTTACGTTATAGCATAACGATAGGTGGAGACCTGATCACGGTCCTATTTTTTTGTGATTATATCTTAAGACCCAGTGGTGTTAACGGTATTTTGAACATTTTTTTGTTCATAACATCAAAGCGAAACATTTCCTGGCCCTCCTGAAACTTTCACTTGTTCAAAGTCACTAATCAGTGATTTTGATAAATCAGAAAATAAAAAAAAATAATCAAAAATCAATTTTTGTATTTTTGTAAACAATAATACTCTGCAAATAACAGGACCAGAAAAGCAAATCATAAATTTTTGTCATTACTAACTCTCCGTACGGACACTTACTCCACAAGCACATACCAATGGAGACTTGTATCTTTGAATACAGCTGTTTTTCTCTTCCTTTTCTGTTAAGCCAATATTGGCACATTTTTTTGTGAAGAGTGCCCCCATTTTTCAACATTTAGAAGTTTATGGACAGTTACGTTGGTAATTGGTCTAGGAAACTTACCTGCGAACAAGTAATTGCTAAAAAATGCGTAATTTATCACAAATAAAGCGATTTTGTAATTAGAATTGGGATCCCAGATTGGACTTAACGGCAGAGCTGGAAATGCTACGTTTTATTTCCGTCCATGCTGAAATAGTTCCCCCTCGAGAAAATAACCTCTTCCTTGACTTGCCTCCGAACTATTAAACAACTAATAGATGAACGTAGACACGTACATGGGCGCTATTTCCCGGCTATTTTTCACATTGGAAGGCTGTTTTTTCCTCGCAGCCGTTGAATTATTACGGGGATCCCCGATAATTATTATTCTAGTACAAAATTCCTCCGTTTGTGGCACACAGACATTTTCGAGTTTTTACCATTCACATGTTATTTTACTAGCCATTTACCATGCAAACCGTGTAAAAATCTCCAATTTTGAAAATTGGGGTGCTCTTCAAAAAATTTCCTAATATTGCTTTAATTCTTCATTTGGAAGAAGTAGATTTCATTCTATAGACTTTTATCCTGCCCTTCCAACTGAAGAATTGTCAGAAAAGGAAGTAAAGATCATGACTCCCATTCAATTATGTGGTAGTAATTGTCGTAAGGACAGTTTATAACAAAAATACCAATTTTGTCCTTATTAGGTTGTTTTTTGGTCTTAATCCTTTGCAGGGATGTTAAAATACTTGGTCCTTGTTACCAGACATGCAAAAATCTGATTTGTTGAATGATTATCCCGATAATAGCAAATCACATGATCGTGTCTTTTAACCTTGTTGTAACTGAATGACATATTAAAATATGTAAGATCATTGTAAAAATCACATTCAAAATACTAACAAATCACATATTTTAAAAAATTAAAACATTTTTAAAAAATGCAAGAAATATAACTTTAATTCTCATTACCTTCCCAAGAAATTGCTGACAAAAGTTCACAGATAATTTACTAATTTCAATTGCTGTACCTGCATGGGACTTGATGCCTTTATTTTTGCTTTTCCTCTCTTTCAAAATAACTTTGCTGGTTTCAATTATATGGGGCTGTTTCCCCTATGCCCCCTCCCTAGCCATGCCACTATTGTACATTCATTTTTGCCCATTTTCCTAAGATTAATTTTGGACATGAGTTTGCAATGTATTTCAACCATTATCATCAATATCATGAACTATATACTCTTTTACTCTTATTACTTTCTGCAATCCTATTCCAAGCTTCAAGGGCTTAACCTGAATTTATTTTTGGACGTATGGTTTTTTTTCACACATGAGCAACTTTGGAAAGAAACAAGTGAACTACAATGTGATTTTTGAAAGTCTTTTGTATCAATAGGCCACTTTTAATTCATTCATAAAAGCCAGCATCTTTTAGCCCTAAGCTTTTGCCGGTAAACTGTGTAGTGAGAAAAATAGCTGTATTTCTTCAGACTCCCATCTTTTACTTCAGGTAAAATCTGAGGTTCTGAGGAGGGGCTAGTGTGATCGGATGATAGCCCTTATATTTTGTAAACAAACAGGGTTGTGGTTCTCTTCGCTAAGTGTCTACTTTCGTGTTCCCCGCGCCACTTTTAACTCACTTAAAATGAAAAAATTACATTCTGAAATATTTATTTTGTGGTTTTTTGTCTATAAATGAATTTGTAACATTGTTTTTAAGTGTTCTAATTGAATGATGCTTGATGCCATTTATCAGCCTCATTTTCAGATGATGGCACCCTAAACTTTTTGAAAATATTTTTTTTTTTCATGCTAATGAGTAATCCTTATGGTAATAGCCACGTTCAAATCCATGTCTTTTGCAATGCTTAGAATATAGTTTGCATGTACTTTCACCATTCATGTAGAGTTTTATTCAATCATGGGACATAAATCCATCCTAGATGGCCTCCTCATTGATTCTGTGCATTTACGTTTATAGCATAAAGATAGGTGACCCTGATCACGGTACGATTTTTTGTGATTATAGCTTAAGACAGTGTGTTAACTGTATTTTGAGACATTTTTTTGTTCATAACATCAAACGCAAAACTTTCCTGGGCCCTGAACTTTTGCACCTTTGTTAAAGGCCTATCAGGTGATTTGATATCGACAATAAAAAAAATATCAAAAATCCGATTTTTGTATGTTTGACACAAATACATACTCTGCACATACAGGACCAGAAGCAAACCATGAAATTTTGGTCATTACTCTCCGTACGGACCACACTTACCACAGCACATAACTCAATGGAGACTTGTATCTTTGATTACAGCTGTTTTCTTCCTTTCTGTTTAAGCAATATTGGCACATTTTTTGTGGAGAGTGCCCACAATTTATCAAATTTGATATTTTTGCACAGTTACGGTTGTAATTGTCAGGAAACTATACCTGCTGCGAACAAAATTGCTAAAAATGCGTATTTATCACAAATACGCGATTTTGTAATTAGAATTGTGATCCCAGATTGGACTTAACGGCAGGAGCTGGAATGCTACGTTTATGTCTTCCATGATGAATAGTGTCACCTCGAGAAAAAATAACCTCTAACTTGACTTGCCCGAACTACTAAAACAACTAATATATGAGCGTACACACGTACAATGAGCGCTTTTCCCGGCTATTTCACATTGGAATGCCGTTTCCAGCAGCCGTTTGAATTATTATCGGGGATCCCCGATAATTAATTATTCTAGTACAAAAGTCCTTCGTCGTTTGTGACACATAGACATTTTCGAGTTTAAAACCATTCAACGGTAGTTTATTTGCCAGTTACCAATGCACCGTGTAAAAATCTCCAAATTGTTGAAAATGGGGGTGCACTTCAAAAAAATGTGCTAATATTGCTTTAATTCTGCTTTTGAGAAGTAAGATTTCTATTCTATAGACTTATCCTTCACTTCCAACTTAAGAATTGTCAGAAAAGAGACAATATGCATTCCTCCATTCAATTATGTTTATATACTTGTCCGTAAGTACAGTTTATAACTAAAATTATCCAATTTTGTCCTTATTAGGTTGTTTTTGGTCTATCCTTTGCGGTATGTTAAATACTGTCCTTGTTACAGAATGCAAAAATCTGCTTTTGATTATTTCCCGATATAGCAAATCACTGAATAGTGTCTTTAACCTTGTTGTACTGAATGACATATTAAAATAATTTAAGACGTAATTGTAAAATCAACTTCAAAAGTCATACAATAAAAAGGAAGGGCTTACACATTTTTAAAAAAAAAAAAAAAAAAAAAAAAAAAAAAAAAAAAAAAAAAAAGAAACATTGCTGACAAAAGTTCACAGATAATGTTACCATTTTCATAGGGGGGTACACTGCATGGACTTTTTATGCCTTTATTTTTGTCTTTTTCCTCTGATTCCAAAAATAAACGTGCTGATGGTTTCCATTAGATGGGGCTGTTTCCTCGCCTATGCCCTCCCCTAGCCCCAAGGCCACTATTGTAACAATTCAGATTTTTGCCCAGTTTTCCTAAGATTAATTTTGGACATGAGTGCTACATGTATTTCACACCATTATCCTCAATATCATGAACTATATACTCTTTTACTGCTTATTTACTTTCTTGGTGCAATCCTATGTCCAACTTCAGGCCTTAACCTGAATTATTTGTGAAGTATGGTTTTTCACAACATGAGCACCTTTGGACAGCACAAGATGAACTTCCATGTGATTTTTGAAAGTCCTTTTTGGTGATCAAATATGGCACTTTTATATTGATAAAAAAGCAAGCATCTTTTAGCCCTAAGCTTTTGCAGGGTACACTTTGAGTGAGAAAAATAGCTGTATTTCTTCAGACTCCCATCTTTACTTCATGTAAAACTGCGGTTCTGAGAGGGGCTATTAAGTGCTCGGATGATGACCTTTAATTTTTGTAACAGGGTGGTTCTTCGCTAAGTGTCTACTTTCGTGTCCCGCTACTTAACTCACTATAATGAAAAATTTAACAATTCTGAAATATTTATTTTGTGGTTTTGTCTTGATAAATATGATCTTTATAAAAAAAATTATACAAACCTTGATAAACAAAGTTAAATGTTTTTGTTATTTTTCCCTAATGTTTTTGAGGCAACCCAAAAAAACCCTAATGGTCCCTAGGTTACGCTTAAATTACAATTGTCCTTATTTTATTTGGTAAGTGAAATGTTTCTTTTTGGAAATACTCTTGATCACTAAGTATTTACTGATGAACATATCCTATCTATCAAATAATGCCATAATGCAATCATTACACCCCTAAATTTTTACCATTTTTGTTCAAAAAGTCTGTCCCTGGATTTGGAGTCATTTCCGTAACGAACATTTTGACGGTCAGAGTCTATAAAATTTGAAAACACTGAATCCAAAAATTACCTGGTCAATAAGTACCTGCATTAATTGTTCTTGTCACACATCATTAATCTCCGGTATCTCTGATGAATACCATCAAAATACAGACTTTTGCAAAAATAGGCAGAGTCCCTTTATATTTATATTCAGTGTCATTTCCGTAAAGCTGTATCACACTAATAAATGTAGGAAAGTAATGTCCATTTGATTGGCAGTGCAAACAGAATTGTTACCTGTACCCTAATATATAAACAATCACGCTAAAAAAGGCATCTCCCTCGGGAGACGTTATACTGGTCTAAATTGGTTTTTTGTCTGGCATCATTATCCGTAACGGTCATTTCCGTAACTTTTACCGTTACGGAATGATTTCTTGACACTTTCACCTGTTCATATTGGCCCTAAATCTGAGTCCATAATCAATCTGGTCCATCTCTACAGGTCATGTGGCTGTTCAGAACGACACTACGGTCCGGGGACAAAAGCTGTATTTTTCTTTCCCTCATTCATGATGTAATAGTGTATAATACTGTTATTCATTTAAGGCATATGAAAGTCACTGTTTATGTTTCCCGTAAAACCCGTCCGTTTTATGATTTTCTTTGCTGCCCGCGTTTGAGATTCTGAAATCCCTAAAAAGTTTATTATTTGTATTTTACCGAAAATAATCAGGTTTCTTCATTTGGACAATCTTGTATATGTGATTTTAGTAGGTTTTAAAGACCACAGAACACTTGCAAAATCATTTCTAAATGTAGGGGTGGTTTTTTGACACAATTTGTAGGACCAATGAGGTTGGTGAAAAGAATGTTACTGCAAAATTATGAATAAATGAATAGTCGCGGGAAACATAACATTGACTTTCATTGGTCTCATATTACTCGAAATACAGACACTATGACACAATAGTGTTGGTGTGTCATTAAATACTAATACCTCCTCTTCTTTTCCAATTACAGACAATCAGCCTTCGTAACTCAATAAAGATTTTTGGCAGACAGATATCAAATTTATTATGCATTATATACATAAGTACATAATAAAAATGATGGCATTAATAGCAGATGTGATATTTTGAAACACAAGAACAATCTCGGGGTAGAATTTCGTCATTGTGTGGATAATCAGTCCTTGATTCCCGCCAGAACAAATTTTGCAGAATCATCGAATTCACTACATGTGTTAAGTTCTAAAGCTTACAAGATCACCATTGATTCACGCAAATCATTTTAGGAGAATCCTTTTGTGAGAATGATTCTCAGCCAAATTCTAGCCCTTTCAATAGCATGACATTTCTGGAGGTCCTGCATGTAGTTGGGTGAAATTAACATTGGAACATTTTGAAAAAAATAAAATAATTTTTTGTCTTCTTAAGTGGCTGGCTTTGGCCCCCTAAACTCCATAGTTTCTTGCCAATATTTGATGTAATGGCTAAAAACGTGATTATTTTAGCCCCATATGGTCTTGTGAAAGAATATTGGTTGACTAAAGTGGGTCACATAACATATAATCTAAACATTTTTTAGTGCTTAAAAGATTTCAGAGTTTTACTTAGAACATTACTAGTCATTTTCATACCAAATGTTGACTACTACAGTATGGGATTCTTGTGCCAAGGCTAATTTATTTTTAGCAAGTGGGTCATGGACAGGGTTTCAGTGTCGGTACCGGGTGGGGGGGGGGGGGGGGGGGTTTTTTTTGCCTCTTTTTTTTCTTCCTCTTCTCCCATTTTTTTGAGAAATTTGCAAAATACCAGCATGTTTTTGTCCTCCGATTGCAGAACACATTAACTTAAATAATAACTAATGCAAGTATTTATATGCTTTTATATACATAAGTCTGAAAGTGCTTATACATTTATTCTGCGGTCCACTAGGATAAGTCACATTTTACATATATACAAAATTGGCAGCCATTATAAAGGGCACCAGTAGTGACTACCCCTAACACTCCCCATGTGAGCAAGCCGAGACATACAAGTCTTGCCCATGAATACAACACGTTGGCCATGGCGAGGCTTGAACTCACCTCACACCGTATCATGAATTTAAATGGCTAATCTCACAAGTCCTGCGCTTTTTTTCCACTGGACCACACATGCCGGTGTTTACTTTAAATGACATACTTAAGCAATATAGCCACATTTTGTGTCGCCTGACCGAATGTTAATGCAATGCACATACTATCCAAATTCTGTGTGATCCCGTTCCGTCTGTAGGACTCGGTTAACCTTGTTTACAATGCTCTGCAGGCTAAACTCTATGCCAATTTACTTCAAAATTGATAGGATGAGAGATTGAGATACCACAATATTATGTGTAAGCTTTTGGCTGCATTGTTTGCAATTTCATGACTTTTAATTAGCTTATTTGCATACTTTTTTCAGACCTTTTGGTTAAACTTTTGTGAATGCTCTGGCAGTCTAAAACGATTTACTTCAAACTTGGTAGGTGACAGAGTTGCCACAGTATTATGTGTAGCTTTTGATTGCATTGTTGTCATATAGCTGAATTTTAAGTAGCTTATTTGCATATTTTCACACATTTCGGTTAAAAACCTTCTTTAGAAATGCTCTACCTCTGGCTAGATGCTGCTATGCCCGATTACTTCAAACTTTGTAGGGTGATAGATTCATGTGTGCATAGCTTTTGGCTGCCATCATTTATTAGCTTATTTGCATATTTTCAAACCTTTTTTTAAAAATGCTTCTGCTTGCTAAACGCTATGCCTGATTTACATTTAGCTCACTCTTGGGCATTTTGTATAATACATCCTCAAGTGCACTCATTCTCTTTCTCATCATCATGCCAAACTTCATAAAAAGCAAGTGCCTCGCACAATTGCGGACACTTGTGGTTTCGAAACCACCTTATTTTGAAGCAGCGCCCCCATTTTCCAAACTATTTTTGAATTTTTACACGGTTTCATTGGTAGCTGGGCATTAAACTTACCTGGAATGACTCGAAAATGTCTATGTGTAGAAAACGAAGGAGTTTTGAGTTTAGAATAATTATATCGAAGATCTCTGATAATAATTCAACAGCTGCTCGAAACGGCTTTCCATTGAAATCCTTGTTCATGCCATTAGTTGTTTTAAGTGGTTCAGGCAAGTCAGTTGAAGGTCAGTTTCTTGAGGTGGCACTATTTCTCATTGGATGGATCATGGACATTACCTTAGCATTTCAGCTCTGCGTTAAGTACAATCTGATATCAAATTTTAAATTACCAAATTTCGTATTTTATGATATGTATTTTTTAGCATTCCCTTCGCAGGTGTAGTTTCCTAGACAATTACCAACATAACTGTGCATACAAATATCAAATTTTGAAAATCGGGGACGCTCTTCAAAAATGTGCTGTTATTGCTTTAATGATTGTATGTGAAAAATGATTTTCATATCTGGAATGCATATGTAATCTTGCGAGAATCATTATTTGGTTAATTTAAAACATTTGGCATCCACGGGCCCAACACTCCGGATTCTCCATGCAGAGATATCACATAAAATATCATGGCCACTCTTTGCTTTATGTGATTAATACATGGTGCGGAGTTGAACATGCGAATAATCAACATATGCAACATCTTCTATTTGGGTACATTGCAATTTTTTTTCGTATTTCTTTTGACAGCAATAACAGACTATTTACCTCCAATATAGTACACTGTGACAGCCAGCAACCATGAAATTATGTGGATTCGCAATTCAAATATGCTAACCAATGCTGGTTGTCCGCAGTCTGATTTTGATCGTCATGGTCGTGGTATATGACGTGAATGGAATATAAATATTACCCATGCAAAATGTTGATGGTATATACCCATTACTGATCTCATGTGCATATTTGTTCTTGTTTGGCTAATTACAAAAAAGAACCTTGACCATAATGATGACACTTACTTGGTACATGTCAATTGGGGTATTGGTGGGACTTTGATATTATATGTACATATGATGACTTAGAGGGATAATGCGAGAGAATTGAAAAATGTGGAAATGCATTTTTTAAACTTATAAATCGGGATAAGTGTGTTGAGTCCATATACGGTAATTGGTTTAATGTAGAAGCAAACCACCAAATATTGAAAAAAATGAAGTATTTGAGATTTGTCATAACCGTCTCCCGTACATAGACTTAAAGCGATGGCGTCTCAAAATCTGCCCTAAACAGCTGATGGGTTTACAAACAATACACCCATTACAGAATAAACAAAGTTCAATAATGTTTGTGTTTGAGGTCAAACTGTATTTATCATGGTGCATAATATCACGCTGAAATTTGTGATATTCACCCGGGAAAGGCTTTTTTTTATCTCAGTCGGAATTTTGATACGCACGTATATAATTACAGAATCAGGTAAAAAGTACTGACTTGTCTTTAATAATGGTTCAAGCCAACCCCTTGCAGGTATGTTCGCATATAAATGCCAGTAACAAAAAATTAAGAATATATGAATTTTGATGATTTTTTTGATGTTTCGGTTTAGTCAAAATCGCTGCTAATCCCTTTAAAAACTAGAGTTGGGCTATAGAAGTCCATGTTTCAGAATCACTTCAACACATGCTCATTTGATGACTTTAATCACCCTGATCCATACACCTTCGAGGATAAAATGAAAAAAGTGCGAAAACCAGGGTGCCCGCCCATCGACAATCCCAATGGCCGCCAATTGTCAAAAATTTGATTTTTGACCATACATGTAACTCAATTATTTTTTGCTCAATTTGCTTAATTTTGGTGGCAATACCCATGTTTTGGGGTATTAGGAATCATGCTATGCAACTATCATCTCACCATAAGCCTTGCGTTTTTCTTAAAAATGACGTTTTTGCTTAAAATTGAGCTCTGAGGCGCTTTCCAAAAAAAAATAAATGCGCATCCGATTGATAATGTTGATTTTAACATTCAAAAAGTTGAAGAGAGTTTCATTATGACACTTGCTGAAAATTTGACTTGCGTGGTGTTTGCGGTTTTACAACTATAGGCTTTTTATTGTCATAAAATGCCCTCCATTGAAACCCACCGTACGAAAGTTTCGTTGACCCCTGTGGATTCCAATGAGAGTGTTTTTGTCAATTTAATAAATTGATTCCACTGGAAAATGGCGCAAGTGTTCCACAGCTCTAATCTCAATAATGATGAATCAACAATTCTGATGATGGCCCACCAGTTAAAATTGAAACTTTTGATATGATATGTACTTTTTGGGAAGCTCCCTCGCATTCCAATTTTAAGCTAAATTGCCATTCGAGAAAACGAAAAGTCGTGGTGAGATAAAAGTTCATAGAGTGATTCCTTGCATGCCAAAACATGGGTATTGCCACAAAAATGAAGGTGATTAAACAAAGCTTATCAAGTTATGGTCAAAAATATGATTTTTGGCCAATTTGGCGGCCATTTTGGATTTTTCGTTGGGGCACCCTGGTTTTCGCACTTTTTATTTTTTTTTCATCGAAATGGATAACATCATTAAATTCCTCCTTCTAGCCTGTGTTCGAAGTGATCTGAAACTATGAACCAAATATTGACCCTCTATAGCCCACCTCTACTTTAACTTATTTGCAGATCTCTTTTCTTTTGGATGACAATATAAGTGTCCCCTTACTCAAAATGCATGCCCATTTGTTTTTAATTGGTTCATGGTTAGAAATGGGTTCATTAAGTGGCCCACAGTTTATATTCTTTGAATATAGCATGAAAACAGAACACAAAGTTCTAGTTTAAAATATCTCCAAATGTTGAATTTGGTTAGTTTCTTTATAGGGCAAAGATTGCATATTGAAAGTTATATCTTTGAGATGCTTCCAAGCAATTCTGGGTGGGGGAGGGGGGGGGGCAAGGTATGCACCATAGTGTCTTCCTCTCACTTTCCCATCCCCACCCTCTCTAGATTAGCAAGTCATTAGTGAAAAAAACTGATAGGTCCATATTTGCACCAGACCAAAATGATACAGGGAAAATAAAAACTTGCCCACTCTACACAGCCACCTGTTAAATGCACCTGATTGCAAGCAATATTAATGTTATTGGAATGTAACCCACTTGCCCATTATGACATGCCTTAGGATAATTTTGACCTCTTTTAAGCACTCTGCATTGTGGACTTTTAATTGTGAAGGCTTTCCATAAAAAATCCTTTCTGAAAGGATTAAGGTGAAAAATATTTCTTAATTGGTACAAACATCATGTGTAATTTGTACTGGAGCAAATATTAATCAGCTTATCTTTCATTTTAAAATATAAGCAAAATAAAATTGCCTTTTGTTTTCACTTTGAAGACATTTCTGAAGCCTAGCCAAATAAGGTATCTATGGAGCATCTATAACTGCATGATCATAAAATGACTTGCAATCTTTTACTATCTATGTGCATCTTTGGTGATGTGGTGTGAAAACATTTAAGGCGCTTTTTCCGCTGATTATTGTGTTTACTTGATACGAGGGCCTTGCACTTGTATCTGACACAGACCACCAAGTATCATTAGGAACAAACTTGCAGGTTTAGTCTGAAGTGATAGTGCATATTTATTGCAAAGTCCTTTTCAAAAGTGTTTCTATATTTCCCTGAGAAGAAGTGGATTTAAAAGCTGAAATTTTGAAGGACAATGTGAATAATCATAATGAATATTACTTCACAGTAACTCAGGGGTCCCAAAGGCAATCATAACAAGCACCTTCGAGTATTTTAAAAGCCCATTCACATTTCATTTTAAGGATACCCTCAATTTTAACACTATCAACATTTATGTTCTCCCCTGATTCAAGGTGGGTGACCCAGTCTGGGTCTGGTTTTCATTATGTTTTTTCCCATACTTGGAAGCATATACCCAAAACATCTGATTACAAATTTGGAGTGAAATTGATCCCCTCAATTGGATTAGGAGCTAAAATTGGCACTTAATTCACCCATGTGTTACTTACTGTGGTCAGCCACATTTGGAGATGCTTTTATTCATAACATCAAACCAAAACATTTCGTAGGCCTTTAATTTCACTGTAGTATTGAGCAAAATATGAACTTCTGGTACCAAAATTGCAATTTTGATGGAGTGGGGGCAATATGTTGTCTATCAGGTCACCCACCTTTTTTTATAAGTCATTTATGATTTGAAATACAGGAACTTCACTTTGGTGTGTGGCAATTATAATCCTTGTTTCCAGATCCTTACAAATAATGTGATTTTAACAAACACAAGTTAGCACCTGGTCTACTGACATGTTAGATGTGTTAATACACCTGCAGCATTCACTGATTGAGCATGGAATTTAAAAGCACAAGTCCACCAGGTGTGCACGCATATTGTCGGGCAGTGCTTTTTTGGTTGGTCATCATTGATGTTTTATGTCACCTCATCTATATCAATGAAATCATGCTTGCTGCCCTACCGCAGGGCGACATAACTGGAAATTAAAACATTTGTGTAACTTAAGTAAAAAAATGATCTATTTGACTATCAAGACTTTAGCTCTTAGTACAGGGGTTCTCAACCTTTTTTGCTTGAGACCCTATTTCCAAATGATAAAAGTTGGGGTGACCCCCAAACACTATTGTCTTGTTAGTCAACATTAAATCCAATCAACTGTCTAATGCAGAGCCGGACTGGTCATAGATTTGCTTGGGAAATTTCCCGATGGGCCGCTCAGTTTTGTGTCGTATGGGGCCGCTTGAGCCCGAAAATGGGCCAAATAGACAACCAAATTGACATCAAGAGGTGGGTTATTTTGCTAAATAGACCAATTGCCTTTCAATTTCCCGGGCCATTAGAATTTTCAGTCCAACGCTGGTCCAACAATGCTTAACAATTAATTGGCATTGGTAAAGTAAGGTATCTAAACTGGTCCCTTTTTAGGAGAGGAGCACCTAGATTTTCATGATTTTTTTGCAATTTGTTCAAATGAAATTTGTGCCCCCTCAAATTTAGCCTCACAACCCCATTTTGGGGGAACAGTGTCTTAGTAAAAGATGCCCAATCTCACCTGCAGATTATGTTCTGGATTTTATATACTTAATGCCTGTAAATTACACAAAAATGACAAAACTCTTGTCTTTAATTGAAGGACAAAGATTGTAGCATTGTCTGAAAATCATCTCCACTCTTTGGGTTATTTTTTGATATTTGAGGGTGCCCTCTACACAAAAGCTTGAATTAAAGGTTCAATATATTTTCAGATATTGTTAATGGCAATGTCAATTATTACAGAATGCTTTACTATTTTTTCTAATTAAGGCCTTGATTTCAGAATACCTGGTGCTTGTGTACTATTCAGGGTAGTGAATGGTTACAGTGATTGATTTTAGTAAAATTCCATTTAAAAGTTATGTTTTGAGAGGAATTAAACAACATTCCTTTCCTTTTGTGTAAAACTTAGTGAAGCCAAACTGAGGACCCTTTTACCCCAAAATAGTGCAGTATGGCATGAAATCACATAGGATTTTCATGTAAAAATTTATTTTGTTGCTGTTTTGGTTTTAATAGGGCCTATCTCAGAAAATAAGAGGGTCCAATTCTAACCCCTGCTTGTATTTCACAAGGGTGAAAACTGTACAATCTTGTTTGTAAATTATGTGAAAATATACACCAATTTATCTATCTTGTTGAGAGGATTAAAATATGGTTTAGTTTGTTTCGGTTTTGATCAATAGTTAAAAAGGATAGCGCTAGGTCATTCTGGGGGTAAATGCTCAAATATTGTTGAAGTGTACATACATGAAATGAGCCCATTTGTCATACTGATGCAGAAAATGCATTTCAACTGATTTGTGGCAGCATTGTTTGCAACATGGGCAAGTCTTGGTGACGTCTTAGGCCATGTAAACCATTTATACATTTTGAAATTTATGCAACCAAATGCTCCATATTGTAAAATCCTATGAGATGATTCAAACAAGTTACCATCGATCAGTTCCAACAAAATGTTGGCATGATTTTTGAATCATGATGGGGCTATACAACATAATGAAGGTTGAAACCTAAGCAAACTATACCTGTATTTAATCCTTGTAAGAAAACATGTTAGTGTCCCATTAGAACACAATTCAACTTGATTTCACATTTTCACTTGTAGTAACATTCATCCCTCCTCCTTGATAAAGGTGGAAGCTGTCTGCAGGGGCGTCCCAAGACCATTTTTAATGGCATAATTGTTGCCATCATGTTCTTGCATTTATAAAGTCATAAAAAGAATCCTGATTGTAAATCCCACAAACCATTTCAAGCGTGAGAATTATAAAAATACATTGGTCCTCGGATTGCTCGTGTCCCCTGCCGTCGCGGTTTGTGAATGATAGGCCTCGCATGACCTTGATATATATGTGACTTTTGACTTCAAACAAATGAGGATTTGCATGTAATCTCCATAAACCAAATTTGGTTCCAATTGAACTTCAACTTTTCAAATAAGGTCACTTTTACATTTTCAGCCTATTTTACAACTTGACCTCATCAACAAATGAAGAATCCCATTTTTGCACTTATGACTCAAGTTTGGTTCCAATTGAATCTCAAACCCAAACCCCAAATACCAAACCCAGGCTTCTATAATGATTTTAATTAAATTTATAATTATGCTTTCTAAGTATGCTGGGTGGAGGATGTGGGGACACACCGTGCCATAGAAACTGGAAAATTCTACTTTGCTTAGCAAAGTTAAGAAGAACATGATTGTTAATTACTATTTGATGTAGCGTGGTATCTTTTTATGTACACTTAATCTTGGCATTTGCAGCAATACAAAACGTGAAAAAGGGTAATGGTCTAATCTTACATTCTTATTCAGTGGGCGTGGTTCATCATGTCAAAAAGAAAGTTAGTGGGTTAAAGGCCGACTCAAAGATTTTGAATTTTAATTTTGTGTGTGTAGTAATTAAAAATAGTCATTTAGAACTAAAGATAGTCACCTAAAATGCTTAATTCCAAAGTCAGAGATGAATCGGATTTTTCGTGTTCATAGAGTAAACATTTATGCACGGTATAACAGTGCCATAGGATACCGTGTATAACGAAAATTCCGGATCCGGAATTTTATGACAAAGTTATGATTTTCTATATGAAGGACTTCGATTTGAGCTTAGTTATTTCACACAGTGATTAGTATGGACAAGCACTATGTATATGCAAAAAACATGATTTGTTTGCAAATTGATTGCGCCCTCATCAGGAAATCTCTGAGTCAGCCTTTAAGATGAAAGCGTCTTTTCAACCAACCATTACTGGATAATGCAATGTTGCTCATAAAGTTGGAATATTTTTTCAGACCCGATATTAAAACATTTTTATTTGAACAGCTCGGTAATCATATTAGAGTAGGTGAATGATTACATAATGAGTCCCCACTACCCAGGTGAAGTGAATTCATGCATAATTTTGAATTATGTAACAATGCCTTTTGTTGGGCGCTATATTAAAAATGTCAGACGTCTGTTGTTTGTTCCTTTTCCCTGCTCCAAACCGTTGTGCAAATGGCCCATTTTTTCAGAGTTGAGAGTAAATACAAAAAAAAGTGTGTCACAATATCCAATGTGGGTAAAAACAATTTATTTAATACTTAGAATTAAAAAACAATGTTTCAAAAGGACAAGCCTTTCTTTATCAAGGTGAAAGAGACCAGCTCTAGTACAGGTGTGCAGTAGAGACCAGCTCTAGTAGTGAAGTGAAAAAGTAAAAACCACATAAGATATGGTGTTTCCATAAGGTGACACCCTTCTGCACCCTTTATGAATTCGGAATAAACCACATAAACCGTGTGGTTTATTCCGTTAAGGTTTCTGAATTCATAAGGGTGTCAGAAAGAAGGGTGTCACCTTATGGAAACACCCATAAGATATACAGAAACAGTAACAAAAGAATCTAAATAACTAAGGAGTTCAATCAATATAGGTGATCAGCAAGTGTGAAGATACCCAGAGAGGAAAGTATGGCAATTAAGCCAGATGGGAGAGAAATGATACATAGAGCCATGGCAGACCATCCAGGTCACAATAATGGATGAATGGGAGGAAAAAACTAAGAACCTAAGAAAATGGGGGACCACTGTCGCCACAACCCGACACACGGAAACAACATGGCCCGCCTAGGTGGGACAGCCAGGCGGTACCAACGTCTATGTGCGTTGGCTCCCGCTCCCAGACCATGAGGACGGCATGCCAAGAGTGACGAGGTGGTCCAATTTTGCATGAAAAGAAGAATGAAAATTACTCAATGGGGGTGCGACCTGAATAACCAAACCATGAGTCAGAAGGGGAGAAGGGGGAAAAAGAAGACCATTATCATCCCTTAATGTTGATGCCTAAAGGGGTGGTGGTTTGCAGTTTCTTAATCCATTTGGCTTCCAAAGCAAGCAGGTAGTTGCTGTCACCTGGGTCGATCAATGGCCATGATGTTAATATCATTCGTACTGTGTTCTCTCTGGCTGAATTGTCTGGCAACCGGCTTATCACGACTGTGTTCAGTATCTCTACAGTGCTCAATAAGGCGTGTCTTTAGAGTTCGTTTTGTTTCACCAACGTACTGGAGATGACATTTCTTGCAAGTGATGAGGTAAATGATATTGGTAGACAAACAGTTGAGAGGGTGTTGGATGGAGTATCTCTCTCCTGTGACTGTGCTCCAGGGCCCAAAATACACAAGGGCTAAGGGCAATTAGCCCTCATTTTTCACAAAATAGCCCTGTGAGAGATTTTGGCCTATGGTAAAATGTACTACTTTTTTGGTTCACCACAGAGTTGATCGACTTCGCTGGGCTAGGGAACACAGAAGATTACAATTCAGACACTGGCAAAATGTTGTGTTTATTGGCAAAAGCCGATACATTCTTGACCATCAAGATGGAAGACAAAGGGTTCGTTGATTAAATGGTGAGAACCTCCAAGATGACTATATTCAGGAATCGACTCAAGGTGGCGGCGGCTCAGTGATGTTATGGGCCTGTATTCATTATGGAGGAAAAACGTCACTGGTGTGCCAGATGGAAACATAAACGTCACCGTGTACCTGAATTCTGGAAAACCACTGTCTGCCACAGGCAAGAAGGGTTTATGTAAACAATTTTCGGCTGCAAGATGACAATGTAACGCCACACAGAGCCACTGTAGTGAGACAATCTCTTGAGGCAGAGGGGGTGGAGCAGATACCATGGCCTGCTTTAATTGCTTCCCTGATTTGAACCCTATTGAGCATGCTGGGACGCCTTAGGCCGAGGCATCAATTACAGGGACAATCTTCCTCAAACACTACAGGAGTTAGCTCAGCCTCTGACCGATGAGTGGGACGATCTGCCTATCGACATCATAAACATCCTTATGGACAGTATGTCACAATGTCTTGACGCACTGATTCATGCCAGGGGTGTCCATACTCAATGTTAGTGACTGATTGACATTTACCATTACAACAGTACTATTGAACATTTTGATGCATGAAATCACCCAAAAATGTGTTTTATGTAAAAATTCCCTGATGCAAAAAACTTGTGACAAAATCCTTAAATCTGCTGTTCAAATACCCCCATTTCTTTCACGCTAAGGACACGATTGTAAAGGGTTACTTGTGGAGTAAGTTCATAGCGATATGTTTGGAAGAGACTGACCATTCAAGTAGTGTGGCGAGATACACCCTAGATATCATAAATAACTCACAATGTAAGAATCATTCCATAAAAAGTGGTAAAATTATTTTATTCCAACTTTATGAGCAACAGTGTAGGTAGTGCATGCGGCTATTACGAGGTGCAGTTGAATATTGGACATGTGTAAATGACATTTTATACTGTGTCATGCATGTTCAGAGATAACAGTGAGTGTTACCCAAAAATATGAAAAAGCATGTAAATTTGGGAAAAAATGACACAAATCAGGCTGAAAATTAATAAGTGCAGAAATTTGGGAGTAAAAAAAATCTGAATTCAGATAAAAATCTGAAATTTGGCATCTCTGATGTTGGGTTTCTACAGAAATGCAATTTACGCAGTGCTGGCATGACAATAACCATTCGATGCAGAATTTGGCTCCTTGGATTGAGCAAATCCTTTGATTTTTCAAGAGGGTTGCATATTTTTTTATGAATAAAAATGATAAACAATGTAACAATTTTGAAAATTTATGTTGATTAAAAAAAAAAAAATTAAGGAACAATGAGAATAAAAAGGGTGCCCACCTTAAGACACATGGCCATAAATTCTGGAATAATTTGCTTATAGCTAATAATTATCTGTCTGGGATATTAAAAAGAAATATTGAAAATTACAGTTAAAAATGCTGATTAAATATGCTTTCAGCTAATCTATATGTAGGCCATACTCTCGAATTAAATGTGCTTTATGGACAGATAGTAACTTTGATTTGGATGATTGTTGTATGCATAGAAGCTCCTTTGCGATTTTCCCTGTGCACTTTTGCCTAGAGTGATAATACACATACTCCTTCGTTTTTGATAATGTAATTGTGCCAGTTGCTTTTGAGGGGTATTGTCTAAACTCCTTTCTCCGAACTACCAGATCTAGTGGGGGAGGAGGTGGTGGGGCACTAGCTTTTTCTCTAAAATATCTATTTGAACATTTTTTACTATAGCATTTAAATGATTTTGTCTGATTCAGGAAAATTAATTCAAAAAGATCTTCTTGAGGAAATGTTGTACATCATGTGAACTTTTGGCAAAAACGCTTGACTCCTTATTTCGGGATTTGTTGACACCACGATCTCGCCGTATTCTTTTAGATTCGCCTTTCTTTAATCCCACTGTTGGTTTTATTTTTGATCTGACAATTTCGTCAGTTGATTTTGAATTAAATAATTCCACAATTGATTCTAAATTACTACACCTCCTTCCTACAGCAATAACGTGGCTGCATAGATGTGAATTCTTCATTTGTAAACAATCGCATGTGTACATATTGTCATTAATAATTACCCTATGTAATTTTTCAGGATATTGTAGGGAAATGACTGTCTTATTTATTTCATTGGGTGGAATTATTCCCGGTGAATCAACTACCCCATTCATTTCAATTATTTTAGTAGCATTATTCCATGACTTCTGAAATTCCCTTGGAATTCCAAATTTGGAACAATCATCTCTGTTGTCAATTTCATCACAGTCACAAGTGGAATCTAATTTCTTTATGCATTTCATACGTTCTTTTTTTTCTAGTTTACTCCAATCAAGTGGATTATGATACAAATGCGTGAAGGGTTTACTTAGTTCATACTTTCCATGGCCATATATTGCAGAATGAAGTTGATTTCTACTTTCACTACACATTTTCTGATACAAATCAATTACTTCAATCCATGTACATTTCTTGGGGGGCATCCCAGATGAACTTGATTCACTAAGTTCCCTTGAAATCATCCCTTTAAATTTACTATGGAATGATGCATTGTTGTAGAATAACTCATCTTCCAACCCACATTGATTGGTATGTGCTAACATGCCCTCCCTCATATCATCTGCAATGTGCTTTTCAAAATAATAAAAGAAATCACTGCTCCACTCCCTTTGCAAATTATGTAGCTGGGTATCGAATTCTTCTCTTGAATTACTGTCAATTAGACCTTTTCTTATACCCCAATCATCACCAAATATATCAATTAAAATTTTTGTTTGATTCTCTGTAGGCATACTCAATTTACTCATTTTCATTTTTATATCGTCCCGTACATGTTTGGTACATGGTATTATGCTGGCCACCCTGAATGATTCCTTTAATCCTTTGATAAGTGCCTTATCTCTATCACACCCAATCGCTATGATACCACCAACTTCATTATTAAGTTCTTTTAAAAACATTACCAAAATAAACAAACTGATTCGAATCTTGATTGACGTGGATCAGTGCTGGTCCTGGAACCAGGGGTGTTTTCTTGTTTTTTTATCAATTAACTTTTTATTTTGATAAACTGTGGAAGTTAAATAAAAATCTCCTACATTGAAGGTGGTATCAATTCCCAAAAGTCCTATTTTTAGAGGATCACAACAATTTTCTACAATGTCATTAATTTGAAAATCAGATGCAAGCACAAGTCTTGGTCCATCTGTTAATTCAAGATTGTGGGCAAATGTATTATTTTGACATTTCATTAGAAGCTGTGAAAACTCATCTCTTTGACTTGTTTTACTTCGGGCTTGTTTGCGATTATATTTAATCTGGTCAATATTTCTAGGCAAATCTGACACTGAATTAAAATTTACTCCTCCCACCTCTTGACATGCCTTATCAAAAATTGATTGAGGACCTAGTTTTGAATTGATTGTTTATGATTTCTTTCGTGCTTTGGCTTGTGCGGGTGTGAGGAAATGAAGTTATTTTAGAATTTCCGTGATTGCTTGGGTAGATTTCATGTTCCTCCTCATCAAAAGTGTAAATTACAAGTACATTTTTGCATAATCCTTGATTGGTGTACATTTCAACTGATTTTCTTCTGAAATCACCAAAGTGATGGTGACGCCAGTATGTGATTATTAATAAGATTTCATTTGGCTGCAATGTATGGGGTTTTCAGCTTGTGCTGCTTGTATTTGGTTATTTTAAAATTTTTTACATTATCATCTTTGGTCAATGAACACAATTATATGTAGAACCTTGATTTCTATATACGCCTAAGTTACTGCCAATAATCTTTTTTTTTGTGTTGAGGCTGACGTGTCATCACAAACATGCTATTAACCTTTTATTTACCTGGGGCCTTTCTGTACAATATTTTCCTGTGCTCCCCTCTTATTGCCGTATACATCTCCCCGACTGTCAATGCCATTTCTTTCTTCGTTCCTTTTCGGTAAACCCTTACTTCACTCTCATTATCACCTTCTTGGCCTTATCGTGCTCTCTTCTCCTTGTCTGCCATGTATCATACTTCCTGTTCTAATATCATAATTGTCATCACTGTTGTCATAGTCGTTCCCCCCCGCTTTGTCGTCAATATCTTTCTTCGTTCCTTCACTCGTCATCATCATCACCTTCTTGATCGTTCATGCTCTCTTCTCCTTGTCTGCCGTGCACCATGCTTTCTGTTCTGTTTATAATAATTGTCATCACTGTCAGTAATTTTGTCCTTCGTCTTGCCTGTTGTTGACGTCAGGGTCACATGTAATTCTGCTCTTCTTCTGTCATCTTGATTGGTCATGTCGTTCCAGCTGTTGTCAATTTCATATGTGCTGTCGTCGTTGCCTGTGCTTGATCTGGTCATTTCTTCATTATCGTCACTGTCCTTGATTAAATGATGGATTCCTGGAAAAAGAAAAATGAACTTATTTTAAATGACCTAATTACTGAATAGCTGGCACTATGTGTTGAACTATGACCGTGTGGCATGTTCATGTTATGTCATCATAATTATCCTCTCATCAATCCCACCTTATGGCCAATTCCATGCCAAAAAAAATATGGCCAATTCCCTGTGTTTTGATAATAAAAACCTCTCTAACTGATTCAAAAAAGTTTTTAAAATTGTCAAAGATAGAGCATACCTAATTCCATAACCTTTTGAATCATGTGTGATAAAAATAGAAGTTATTCCTTTTTGACAAGAAATGGTTCAATCAGTCTCTACATGCTTAGACAAGAGTTGGTACTGAAAAAAAATTAGTGCCACAATACACTTGCACTTTTTGAAATCTATTCTTTTCAGCACCCATAATAGGCAATTTTAAAAGAAATGAAATTTGAAATTTGACCTCATTATTTTAAAGTTGCGATTTTAAAGTTGCAACAAAAGATTTCAAGGTATCCATATATCATCATAATGAAGTGATTTTGTGTAGATTAGACATTCAGGACTTTTTATTACCTTGCATTGGCAACAGTACTCTGATGCAAAAATAGAAAAATTTGTTGTACCAAAGAATAATTGTCAACTTAAAGCAATAATACAATACACATTTTTGTAGAGTGCCCCCAATTTGAAAATTTGTGAGATTTAACACAATTTGAAAGGGGGATGGCCTGATTAAGTATATTTTCATATTGATAGAATTTCTTCACCCCAAAACCCCATTTGTGAAGTTTCGGGCAAATCCATTTTGAATTTGATGTGAAAGCTAGAAATGTGATTTTGTGAGCCCTATTGAGTATGGTGTGACTGAATGTAAATTAAAGGTGCAATGAGAGATTTCAAGTCGTCCATATTTTCTTTGTTATGTTGTGATTCATATAGATAAGATGCGCAATAGATTCCCCACCTTTTTATTTGGTTACATAAAAAACTTAAAATGAAACTTGGGTGATAATGCTGGATTTTTCAATGTAACATAGCTAGTCTGAATTTCATTTGCTCCTATATGAAATTAGAAATTCCACAATTCTTGTACCAAAGAAACAGTTCTCAGCTATATTTTTGCAGATGGTGATATATTAGATAGTGTCATGTGTCGTATAGTTGGGACACCAGATTTTGTGAGGACGTTACATCGGCACTAACTTTTTTTGGTTTAAAGTGCTACAGTAAATAATTGTCCAACGTCATAAATTTGGGCTTATTTTAAAGCCAATTTATTCTTCTTTTCAAAAATGCATTATTTTTTCACATACATTTTATCGTTGTTGTTTTAATTAAAATGATAACAAAGTCAACTCTGGAGGAACCGCGGTGCAGCCTCCTGTGTAAAGTCTATGGGAATTAGGTTTTTTGACATGCTTACTATTTTTCAAATGGTTGTTAAATGCAAACAACTAGTGATATGGAGATTTTTTCTCTTGCACAGGTTCCATACATCTTAGTATAAAATCCAAGTAATTAAATCAAATTCAACCGTTATTTAATGATTAATTAACTTGAATTTAATTAACACTTAACAACAGCCTGCAAGTAATGCGATTTGTTTTCAAACTACAGCATTACCCAACAAACTAAATGCTTTAATTCAATCAACATACTGTTCAGTTAAATGACCAAACTAATTATGCCTTTTCCACTAGTTAAATGCCATACAATTAGTTACCAATTAACTAATTAATGTACTAATTAACTAAATTTCGTCATTTGATAGGTCCTATTCGCATGCGAGACGATGGTCAGTAATTTCATACTCAAAAAGAATACAAACAGATCAGGATTGCTGTTTAAGAAAGACATCAAATGAAGTACTGATTCCAATAGCAAGTGTATTATATGTTGGAATTGATTTTCAAGACTTTTCAAGATTTTCAAGGCCAATCTCTACTATCACACATCGATTCTTGATGGCATAATTTGTTTTATATAGCATAACACCATATTAATTTTTAACACCACCCTGTATTTGTTTCACATTTGAAAGTGTATGGTCATCTGTAAATACATGTTACTACTTAAATACATTAACTGATCAAAATTGTTTACAATTAAAGGAACCTCAGCCCACAACAAGTCTGATTATAAGGTACAAAGCATAATAATATGACATCCATAAATATGGGTGTCATTACAAGTTGATCTACATTCTATAATTTCATACCACCCTGTACAAAAACTACTTTGTTACCTGTCCAGATCTTGTTATGATTATTTCTGAAGATTTCCAGCAAGTACCTATGCCTTCTTACTGTTTTATACGGATAATTTTGTACTTCTTAATAAACGCTGGTTATTTTTCACCAAAAATGTGTCCATTTTTGGCCACCCTGTATGTCACTTGTCCAATAAGCTGAATATACCAAATATATATGGTGTGAAAGCCTATAGTTCTGCCTGTAAGAATGTATAATTATTTTGCAGACACCCTGTATATCAACATCAACATTGCAAACATAGAGTCCTTACACCTTCAGCTTTCAGAAAATGTATGGTTTTACTGTAGTGTTGTACATGTACATCATTTTAATGCTATGCTACCAAATATGGAAATTGATGAATTTACTTGATTTTCCATGATGTAACGCTAGGGTGTCCCACTATATGACACATGACCCTAGATAGCTTTACACCAGTGTCATAATCAGAATTGTCACACTTTTTAGGGATACATGTTATTGGAAATCGCTCGTTGCACCTTTAATATTGGTTAATTGACAAAGAAACAGTACATTTTGCTCAATTGGTATGTCAGTAGTTGAAGTGGGGACCTCTAGCACTGAAGTTGTAATACCCTGTCCCTAACCAGGGGAGCTCGCTGTCATTTTTAAAAAAATCCACAAATTAAAAAAGTAGAAAGAGACAAAAACTTTATAATCATTGGACGGATTGTGCAGGCAAAATAAGAAAGAATACCAAAATTTTTATAATAATACTGGACGGATTGTACAGAAAAATGCGGCTTTGAAATGGCAATGTTTGGAAGATGGATCCGGGATGGATGTATGTATGTCTACATACGTACATATGTGTGTGGATACCAAAAAGGTCAACATTTCACAAAAAGTCAACATTTGGCCATATTTTTTGTTTCTAGATGAGCTACATGAGCTACGTAAGCCAAACTTCAGTATATTGTAGGAGGGCTCAAGCCGCTACTAACCTGTAATTCAATTTCCACCAGGGTCCTCCCTTGGGTATGACATCAAAATTTCACAAAAAGTCAACATTTTCCCATATCTTTTTCTAGATGAGCTAGAGTTGCCAAACTCTAGGTACATTGCAGAGGGCCACAAGCCCTACTATGTAATTCATGTTCCCCAGGGTCTCCCTGAGTCTGTCAGGGCATGGGGGAATACCAAAAAGGTCAACATTTCACAAAAAGTCAACATTTGGACCATATTTTTTTCTAGATGAGCTACAGTAGCCAAACTTCAGTAATTGTCGGGGGTACATGTTTATAGGTCTATTTTTATTCCTGTCAGTAGACGCATTTTGTCGATGGTACAAAAGGGTATTTGGGAGTTTGCAGGATGCGCTTGAAGTGAATATTTTGGGTGATGGCAACTTAGGGGGTGAAATAAGATGAAGGCAGGACTTGGGAGGGGGGGGATAAACTTTAGTAAATTCTAATTCAATTTTCCATAGCGTGAGCGCACGCAGGAAGCGAGAAGAAGCGGAACCAGGGAGAAGGGAAAGGAAGGACAGCGCGGGGAGGAAAAGGAAGGGTGAAAGGTAGGTCGAGCGGATTTTCCCGGTAAGAGTGCTGGGGGGGGGGGGGGCAATGTGACACCCCGCATTACGCCTACACTGCTCACAGGCATGTTACTTAGCACAATTACCAAGACAACTGCATGTGGAAAAATCTCAATTTAGACAAATTGGGGGGGGGGGGACTCTTCAAAAAATGTGCGTTATTGCTTTAAACACTTTGCATCAAGTTTGTTTACTTGTACCTATAAGTGGTTGCACCTCCCGATCTATTGCACTTAACTCAAACCATAACACTGGAGTAAGCCACAGCATTCTTTATGCTATCGTTTACAATGTTAGGGTATCACCAAAAATCCCACCACGAAATAACATTAGGGTTAATGTTGTTCATTTTTCACTTTGTAAATGACCTGTTTAACAGGTGACATTGTGATTACATGTGAATTGCAGTTTGACTTCTTTTCACATTAAGGTGAGAAAAAGTCACAGATTTTCTGATTTCATGTGATAGTTCCATAGGTGAGTGAGTCTGCTTACAGTAATTTCCCCATTTGGTCGAGCCGCAAGGTAGTATGGCAAACAGAGCATTCGAACCTTGGTAGACTGGCTGGCAGTACAAGCCCTCCAATCATCAAGACCTCCTACATTTCACTTTTTCATATTACGAAGGTTGTCGACAGTGTAGTCGTCCAAATACCCCCTATAACCAAGGGTTTTTTAATCTGAGTGTAGGGCCGGCCCCTGTCAAGTTAATAGGAGGGGAAAGGGGGCACTTTGTGGTGGTCATTTTTGGGCACCTTGAGGTTGGGTTTGGGACCACCCTTTTTCTGAGTGGGCTATACCTCCTGGTCAGGGACTCCTTCGTTGTCCTGGGGAGTAAGACTGGAAAAAGGGTGGGAACTGGGAACCTGAATTCTGGGAAATTTTTCCCTCCTTTTGATGGAAATTTTCTGTCATGCAAAAAAGGATTCATAAGAATTATTTAGCGGGAATTTGCAATTTGGAGGTTAATTTTTTATTGTGGTCCCTGGGAAATTCTTGCAATTTCGATCCTGTGTGGAGGGTGGTACCCATCATCCTGCCAGGATTCACGGTTGGCCAATCATCGCGAGTCCATGTCTTGTCATTTTATTCCAGCTCGGCATAGGTTTACATGCAGTATGCAGTATGGCTCAGGCCGTAATTGTGTAAATGCGTTTGTGCTGCTTAGCAGTGGCAGCGCCAGGGGGGTGGCATGTGAGGGCATTCCCCCCCCCCCCCAGTTCCCCCCCCCAGTTCAGAAGAAAAATGACTGCAAAAATCAGTGATTAGGGCCAACGCTCACCATGCCAGATTTTGGCAAAATATCAGGGATTTGGGCCAAAAATCTCCAAATTTTTGATTATTTTTCCCCTCCAGAATTGCACTTTAATCCTGGTAGTTTTCGGTGGTCCAATGAAATCAGGAACCGTCAAAGCATGATTTGTGGTGTATCATAAGTTGGTCTGTTTATGTCAAATTTTTTTGTATACATATGGTTAAACTTTGTTGTGCAGAGTGATGGAATTAAGTTATCTTAGTACGCTAATACAGTAAGGCACAAAGTATCGTGGATGTTTTTCGATCAATATTGTTTCAAAGTCTGATAATTTTGAAGTTTTAAAAATAAACATTTTGTTACCTAGGTCTTGGTATTTCATTTAACACCTTGGAATTAAAAAGCATTAAAAAATGACTGAGATACAATTGCCGGAAGAGATGCTAACACCCAAACCAAAAGTTGAAATTTTAAATGGGCACTGCACGTTGTACTGCGATACAAAAAAACACCACGGACCACGATCATATTGCAAGTGGGCTCTGCGCTGTCCGTAAGAAACCCTCTTTTGTAAAACATGACACACTTTTTTGCTGGTCCCCACCACAGGCACCACTGAAAACTACAAAAAAGTGCAATTTTGGTACGGGGTGTGCTGTCTTTCGAGCGGTCTGTTTCAGACGTTTTTGCACACTTTTTAAAGCAAGGAGTTAATGCAAGGAGCAAGGACCTTATGCCAACAAAACGTATATTTGAAAACTTTCAAAATTATCAGGATTGGCATAATACTGATCGAAAAACATGCAAGATACTTGTTGTGCCAACTGTATATTCAGACAAGTGGTTCGACAGTATGTGGTGATAATGCTCTAACAGCTAAGGAATTCAAAAATTGCTTTCAAGGAGTCATTTAGGGTCATATACGCATATCAAAAAAGAAAGAAACAGTCAGAACATCCTAAAAAAAGAACATGCATATGTATTTTGGCATGTTTGCATTATAGCAATTAGTATCCAGATATCTTTTCTTGCAGTGAGTGCAACACCATTGGCGGGTGACAATCAATAAAAAAAAAATATGGCTATTTCCGCAAACCAAAGACAAATGCTGTTGCGCAAAGTTGATCAAAATCATAACATTACAATTCAGTACTTTTGATATGAATCTGTTCTTCGAATCACACACCTGCCTTCCTCAGCATGGCGTTCACAGCTCTTCTGATTAAGGCTCTGTCCTTTCTGACAATATCAACCAGTGCCGTGATTCTACGCTGAAGCTCATTAAGGCCTGCTGGTGGAGTCGTAAAAACTCTGGATTTGAGGTGTCCCCACAAGAAAAAAATCTAACAGAGTCAGATCAGGAGATCGTGGGGCCCACTTGATTTGATGGCTCAGGGCAATAACACGATCTCCAAACAATTCAGCAAGGCCATCAGTCACAGTTCGTCTTCTGGTGGGAGGCGCACCATCTTGTGCCCACCACGCTTGTTGAAATTGGCCATTTCGCTGCAGCTGAAAACGAGGAAGATTCAGTTCAATGAAGGGAACAACATCTTAATTGATCATCTGGAGGTATTGATCCCCATTGATTTGTTTCACTACTAGGCTGCCCAACATCCCTGATTTAAACCATGATTGTTTTGCACAACCACATTGTCCTTTGGGTTACAAAAACATCAGAAAATCGTTATCGATTGTCGTACATGACTGATTTTGAGCCTGTTGATTGGAAAAAGATACCAATGTACATGAAACTCAATAACTGACTCATTACTACATACATCCACATTTATGATATTTTCAAACTATTTTTACTTCTTTTTTGATCATCCTGTATTGCGTATGGGATATACACTTGATAAAATATGTGTCAAGCATTTTATGCCTGATGGATCAGTTCATACTTGGTTTGCTTATACATATTGGAAACAAGGGGTCTTATGTTGGGGTAACAGATGAGGAGGTCAAAGGTCATTCAGGGGTCACTTAAATCATATATTGCTCCACACTATCTTTACCCCACATTTAATGGACAATTAACCTATTAGGGGCCACTTTCCCTACTTTTCAACTGATAGGCCTACTGTTTAGTTTTCTGGAAAAACCAGGATGATCGATTCATAAACCATACGGGCGAACAAAATCCATTAACAAGTTACAAAACCTCAAATATAAGTGATTGGACCTTGTCAATCGACAGATATTTTGGTTATGGAAAAACCTAGTTTATTGACTGTGTCATTTGAATTGATTAAATGTCTAGGTTGATCACAACTAATATTTGACTGATAAGTCTTTTCAAAATACTTTTTTTTATCAAGTTGATAAACATTTTCAATTCAATAAACACAATATCAAATTCACTACCCTACAGTTTCTCAAAACCCTATTTATAAAGTGACACACTAAAAGTGTTGGTGAGTGGAGTGGAGAGGGAAGGTGGGCCGGTGATGAGCATTGGCATGTTGGAAGAGGGTAAAAGCAATTCAGTGTGGTGTGAGAAGTGCGGTAAAACGTGATCCATTGGAGATGTACAAGATGAAGAGAGTGACCCCAAGTTTTGGCAAGAGATTTTAGTGGTGGGGAGATGCGAGAAGGTGGTGGCTGGATGGTGGAACAGGAGGAACTGTTTGTTGATGAGGTGGAAATCGGGAAGGAGTTCACAGTACCTGGGGGACAGGGTTAGTGTGGTGGGAGATGTGAGGTGGCTGGCTGTGACCGCAGCGGTTGAGGATGGGTGGGTGAAGTTTAGGGCATGTGGGGAGTTGTTGGAAGGGGAAGAATATCCTTTGAAGATGAAAGGTATGGTGTATAAGAGCGTGAGATCAGTGATGAGCTGTATGGGAGTGAGCATGGCTTGAAAAAGGGGACTTTGGGAAGCTCCTTCCCAGGAAAGGTGGCCATTTGGAGGGAAACTTGGACATTTGGAGGGATTTGTACATAAGAATATAGTGGGAAATCTGTGAAAAATGCGACTCTCTTCCCATAAAATTTACATTTTTTCAAGCCCTGGGAGTGAGACGTGGTGTCTGAGTGAAAATCAGATGGGGATTTTGAGGAAGGACAGAGAGCACTGTGGCGATGTGTGGGTGGTGTGGTGGATGGAACAAGATTTTCAACCTTAGGACTTGATGCAGATTCTTATCTTTGAAGTGCCGAGGGACCGTTGGTGAGGCGAATAGTGTTAATTGGTATGGGCATGTGTTGACGAAGGATGACGAGCACATGTTAAGAAGGGCTTTTGGAGTTTTCGAGGTGGAGGTTTGAGGAAGAGGGGGACGTCCAAAGAAGACTGGCAGAAGCAAGTTTAGGAGAAGTAGGAGGGTTGGGTTGAGGATGGAATATGCATTGACTCGGTTGAAGAGTGGAAGGAGGGTA
>JAMKCH010010850.1:0-28120 GCA_023653785.1 Ophioderma brevispina
AAACTCTATGGGGAAATGACCATAAAAAATACAAGATTGAATAAAATGGCAAGTTTTGTGTTAAATATATGTTATATAGGTCTTATAAAGTAGATATCAACATAATTAATGTCTCGTATAAATTTCGTGCAAATTTCCTTCGCAAGGTGAATTCTGTAGGGGTCCATAAGTACCGCACCGTTATTTCTACAAGAGACTTCTGTAAAATGGCACAATCAAACATAAAAACGTATGTTTCTTATCAAATTTTAAAATAAATTTGTTTAAATAGTACATTAGTTTGAATGCATTCATTTCATTAATTGAAAGAACATGAGCTAAAATCAATGTTGTGCCATTTTGGAAAAAAATATATTCACACATCAGTGCTCGGCTATCTGTTAACCTATCGCACCTAATCAATGTTCGTTGAAATCTTCCATTCCTGGCCTTCAAGAATGTTCTGATATTTGAAACGTCTGCTTAGAAACTGCAAATTATTTTTTCCAGATATTTCCCCATTAATCGCGTTTCTTGATACTGCAGTGTCACGGCGATTCTTCTCCACACCAAACCAAATTTAGGTCGATGAAGCGTTAGGAGTTTATTTTGGCTTGTAAAATGACACATATGCATTTGAAATTTAAGCCCGTACTTGTTCAAGATCATTTTTGCATCTCATTAAGGTCCTTTGCGAAGTGTAATCATTTAAATTTTTAATCTTTTCAGATTAGAGTGGTGTTTCCTCGCGGTGTTCAACTCGTTCGAAAAAGTGACACAAGCTGGATTTGGGATTTAGATTACAGTCAGTCGATCATACATCTGATTTTTTTTTTAAATAATTACTGTACGTCCAGGTTTTTACTCTTTACAACAATACGGGTTTAAAAGAAGTTATTTTGAAAATTGATAGTAATATAAAAAAGACAATTTCTGGTTGTTCATTTCTTCAGACAGGCTACAAACTGAATTATTTCATTTCTTAAAGAACAATTTGATTTAGAAAGTAAAACGGTTTTGTCATAAAACAATAACTGAGAAAAGGGTTTCTGTTTATAAATGTGTAATTCCTTTAACAAGCAAACAAACTAAATCTAAAATGACTAAGTTGGCCAAAGTATACGAACATTGATAAAAACCAAATTATTGACGGCTTATTAAATTGTACAAACAACCTAATGTTTTGAAACCAGTGCAATGATCATTACAAAACAGTATTAATCCGATACCTTTCTTGTTAAAATACCATATACAACATAAGATTCGGTCACACTTTATCCTTTCAAAAGAAGTATTTTACTCAAAAATAATACACCGGGCTTTATATTGACCACTTCTATGTCCCCTGAAATTGTTCGGCCACAAAGTGTGCCCCGCAGAATGCGTGAAAAGATTACTTAGTTAACGTGATATTGCGATTTCACAGTCCGCAGTTTTATTAGCTCTAAAACAAAACACCTTATTCAAGTGAATCACTGTGAGGCATATTTATATAGTATTTCACAGTTAATAAGCATGTAATATCAGCTTTCAGTTATTCAATATCTGAAGTGTTAGATAGAAAATATTCAGGGAGTCCATTTAGTGCTAGGTCAGTGTCTAGGGTTTGAATTCCCTCCAAGGCAGTTTGCAGCAAATCTGTAGAACGGTCTAAGACTCTACACCAGACTTAATTACTTTTTATCTGTAGAATATTTTGCCTGATGATATTGTGTCCATCAAAGATTGTCATTCAGTTCTGCATTGTCTGTCTCACAACGCTCGTGCGCAATTAGGAGATAGTTATAAATATCTGCAATATATCTCGCGGATATCTGTCTTATTTTGGTCATGAATACATTGAATGGCTATTCTTAACATCAATTTTGGTCTTTTAAAAATGAATACTGTGCTCCGTGTGTATATGATACGCCATCATCAAGTGACTCTTTTGTCGTTGGGTATTTTGTACCGCGTCCAACTTCTAGTACAGCGCATTTCCAGTTCTCTTCACGCACGGGCCTGACATTAATATTCGCACGGCCTATTACACTTTTGCCGGTACTGGAGGCTTTAGGGATAAATTACTTGCGAAGGAGTGTGGCTCAGAATTTGATCAGTGTCGAGTCAAAAACCAAATCACTCCGTTGGGGATCGGGCTCACAAGTGTTCTCGAGGGATAGAGCATGAACATGCAAAGGATGTACCGGGGAGATTGGAACACGTTCTCCAAATCGGACATGGTGGATGCTGTAGGATTTTAAAAGATATCAACTCGCGGGTCTTGCACTTTAAGTAGCAGAAAGAAAAGGCATTGCAAATAATTCCATCTGTATGGTTTGTTACCAGAAAAATAGCCAGTGTGTTACCTGTTCACCAACCACAAGGATTCTGTTAAGTTTCGTTTGGACAGGGAAAATGTTAACGATACTAAGTATGTGGGCGATGTTGCTTGTTTTAATGGGAGCCGTTTCAAAAACCTCAGGGGAAGCTGTAATCAAAGCAACTGCACCTCTGCCCGAAGTTGAAGAAGGGGCGATACTTTCATTGCATTGTCAAGTAAGAGATATACAATCGCAATTGGAAATTACTTTATTCAGAACTTTGGGGGATAAAACCGAAAGGGTTTCCGTCAATGAAGTAGTAACTGTGACTGAAGAACGTAAGGAAGAACGTATATTTCTGGCTGTGAGGCAGTTAGATGATGGGAGTATTGTATACTTCTTATCTGTTATGGATGTGACGAGACACGATAGTGGCATGTACTCGTGTTCATTGTATGACACTCAGTCAGGCCGACCAAGAGAAATATCATTTGATTCAGTTTATGTTGGCGTCATGTACTTTCCAGCAGACGTAGACCCAGTGTGTTCGTGGAGTTCCTCACGTGACGCTCTTCGTTCGGATTCGGAACTAATACTCAATTGTAGTTCCGAACGGGCCAATCCTGAAGTGACTCTAACCTGGAGCATAGGAACCTCATCAACACAGGTAATTGGTGGAAAAATTGAAAAACACGGTGACAGAATTCAGAAAATTCTGACGTTAAGGCCATCTGCGATAAAACCAGGTGCCGTTTATCTTTGTACTGTTACAAGTGAAGCATTTCTAGGAAGATCACATGCCTGCCACATTGGACCTTTGAAAGCTTCTCCGAGTAATCGACCCAATGGGAACAAACCATTGACATCGCCGACTCCAGTAAGGAGACCAGTTACTCCGACAATGAGTTCTGTTAGTGTAAATCATCAGGACAAATCTGCACTTGACCATGCCTGTCAAGATGTCTGTTCATCCACGTCCTCGTCAACAATGTGGATAATAACAACAGCGGCCATGGGGTCAATTGCATTTTCTTTCTTGATTTTAGTGATACTGCTTCTTTTTAAATACAATAAATTAAATCTTTCAAATGATGCATTTTATGTATCTCACCATACTAAACAACCAACAGAACAAATGTACTCAGAGTTAGAGTACAAACGCAATCAAAACATGGTCTACATGGCGCTGGCAAAACGTGAAAAAATTGGGGCTCTTCGTCATTCAGAGAACCCTGATGAGGACGATGCTGTTGAAAACTTTCGCTTGACACAGCTTTCATGATATGTTGAAAATATTGTTGTAAAATATGTATAATGATTACGTTTGTCCTTATAAAGAAGCGACGCCTTACATTTCAAACACGACTGTAATTACTCTTTGTAACGAGTGTTGAAAGGTATTGCTTTGGCGAGCAACTCGTGTTTATCAATAATTGAGCCTACATTAAATAATGGCACCGCTAAAATGGGTCACATGCGTTTCCATACTGCAGAAGATTTGGGTCTCAAAACGTTTTCTTTATCATTAAACCCCAGGAAAAAACGTCCCTTTTTGATCAGGGTTTGATACACGATAGCAGCTCTCATTAACAATGTCGGCCCCGTACCTTAAATTACAATTGCAGTTGAAAATCGGGTACTTAATCACATGTCACACATTAAATGTGTAATTATTTATAAGTGGTGTCAAATTAAATTGCATTAGTCAGTAAAAAGTCATTTGCGTAAAACCTTTATTTCTACCTTAATGGGTAAATGTAATTGCCAGCGAAGAAAGACATTTAACTGAGTATCTCCGAATTTAATTTACCATGTTTTCGCAATACTACGGTTGCTTGGATAACAGTTATAAAGTAAACGTTATTTCAACATCTTTCACTGTACATTAATTTCAATATGTTTTGGGCTATGCACCATTCTTTTTCTTTTAATCAGACCATATTTGGTACTCGATATTATAACTTTAAAACAAAAGCCTTCATATAGTTTAATTACCGAAGAAATACACTCGCTTGTGCAATAATGGAGCCGACGGAACACACAGAACCGATTGCAGTATTTGATGCGAAAGGATGGCGTTAGTATTAATATAGAACAGATAAATGTCAACAACCGTATTCTTATGGGAACCAACCAGTAGGTTGTTAAAGCCTTATAACTTTCTCTCTGTTTATCTGTTTGTCTGTCTGTCTGTTTGTCTTGTCTGTCTATGTGTGTCATTCTCTCGTTCTCCCTTACACATACACATACAAACACACACGCATACACGCACATAGTATACCCACACTGTTTTTAATTGTTATTTCAGCACTAGATGAAGATTGTTTTTACAGTATCTCCGGACAAGATTATGCATGTAATTTTTGGACTTCGTCACTTATTTTTCACATTTCCAAGTAATGTGGCTTTTCGCATCCTCCTCATTTTTACGATGAGATGTTCTGAACATCTAAGATATAAGATTATAATGTTTGTCTCATGAACCCGGCCCAGTCCCCGAAGAAACTACTTACGCTTGGAGGATTACATCAATCTTTTGGGTTCTACACCCGGGTTCTACAACACCATATATGTTATACTCGACTCAATTATAATCGTTACAAGCAAATTATATTCTTATGGGTAAAATATTGAATGACAAGATATTTGGTTTGGGTATTTTTTTTCTATTCGTCTTTTCTTTGGTGTGTATGTGTGTGTGGGTACGTGTGTGTGTGTGTGTGATGGTGTGAGACTGAATGTGTGTGCAGTTAAATGGAGTAATGTTTTAGTTTCATTTTACTATTCCGTTGAATACGTCATTGTATACAATGTACCGATGTATGAGTATAACTTTTAACGGCACATGATTTTTCTATAGTTTGCAAGAACATGTAAGCTTTCAATATAATATTTAAGATTTAAGTGACTGGACACTAGTAAAGTATGCAAATTAAATCAATGAATTCGTTTTCGCCGTACAAATATTGACAGTATTATTAAATTTTACATTGCTAATGCTATATCTCTTTTGTCTTGTTCGGACATTTGTGGCTATCTAGTCAACCTAAAGTCGAAGTCCTCAATCTCGTTACTTATTCAAAAGGGCCACTTCTGGCGCCAAAGATAACACACTAAAATACTTGTGTATTAAAAATGGATGCTTGAGAGTGACAGGAATATATTATGAAGCTTTTGAATTTGGTTTCTGGCCAGATTATAGAGAAAGTCAATCTTCATTCAAGACTGATTCGTTATTATTCATAGTAGCCTTTAATGGACTTGGAGTCCAAAAGGATAATTATCGTCTCGTGACTTAAGAAGATTATAAAACATGGTCCACGGTTTGGATTTTTTTATTCCAGTATAAGTTATACGTGTGCTTGTAACTTTATATAATATAATGCATACGTTATTGATATTAAATTTGTTATGTGAACTAGCCATAAGGATATATGAAGTCTTATCAATTATATTGTTATCGTGGTTGGGTAAAGGAAAGAGTTATCTCAGTAAAACAAAAATTTGCCTAAATCGTTTCCAAAATCCGTAATATCCATAATACAATTTTGATTTCAAAAGCTAACGCACTGAATAAAAGGGTTTGGTTTGCAAATTAAAGTGATGATAGTGAAAATGACGAAAATGGTAACTGATTAGATTACAATTTTGTTTCTTTATTTATTTTGTATTTTTATTCAAATTACAGTCCTGCTATAACATCATACTTAGGTTGTCTTCTATATACTGCAGACAATGAAAATACACAGACAGTGTTTTATTGCCAAATAGATGGTACAAATTTGGATTTTGAAGGCTTACGCTCTGAAATCTCAAGATAAAAATACCATTTTTAGAATGAAAGCAGGCATAGTAATAAAAGCAGACATATCCATCAATCACCAAGAATATCAATTCAAACTACAATCCTGATCTTTGATATCAATGCTTTCAATGTTACCAAGATAATAACTATAAAATGTTAATGCAAAGTCGCAATTTTCAACATATTATTAAAGTTAAGGTTTGCAGCAATGAGTTCTTCAGTGTTTGTCTGTTTCTTTTTTGTTTTGAATACTGCTTCATTTACAATAAAAGCAAAACGCAGTTGAAAACATCTTTATCGACAACAAATTATTTCAGACATTTAAATACTTAATTAAAACAAAAAAACAACCTAAAATTAAAAAAAAAATAAAACTAATACAAAATAAGTTAAAGTAATGGTGCAATTTTAGCAGAGATCGGCAAAAATAGGAAATTCAAGAAACCAGGCAATAAATGTTGTACAGCGAATACGTTGTATCAGTTAGTACTCATCTATCATGTTTATCATCTTAATATATTAAACGCTAATTAAAATATACCTATATAGGATACAAATTGTTTGTTTGGAATATAGCATTTTTAAACTCATTTTAGAACTATCTTTTCTTACTTTGCATTGAGTGGTACCAGTTTGAACAGTAAAATTGGGACCATAACATGATTAAAGCGAATTAATAATGCATCTAAACAATGCACAATAATCTAATGGAATGACGCAATCTTTAACAAAAGATCTGCCAAAATATCAATTTGAAGAAATCGGTGTATGTCTTTAAAAGTACAAAATAGTAACAATTCAAACAGGAATAACAGCGAAATCACGCCAATTATTATCGTTTATTAATCAAAAATAGGTTGTAAATGTATCTGGTCTGATTATAACACCGATCTATCATCTCATCAGTCATCTGAGAAGATGCTCCTAACTGTTCCTCGTACACGCTTAAAAATAATTACAACACTGATGTATCAGGACAGAACATGATCGACAAGTTAGTAAAATGATATACAGAATTGTATATCTGATACACAGATTTGTGTAAAAGCTACAAACTGCGCAACACTTTTGACACAACACTTTTGACACAAATTATTGGTGAAATGTTACCAATTTGTCGAGCAAAATACACAATATTGTGTACTTTTGACACAAGTAATTGGTAAATTGTTACCAATTTGTGGATCACGTCCCCTCCTGACACCATCTTAATTATTTTAAAAGTATAAAAAAGTCAGTGGGTGACAACAATGTTGCCCCAAGCCTATGGAACGCCTTACCTATCTCTGTTCGCCACTCCAAGTCTATTGTTACTTTTAAGAAAGCTCTAAAATTGCACCTATTTCCTTAGAGTTTAGCATGTCCTTAAATTGGTATACATTACTTCACATGAATTTCTTTTTTAATTGTGCTGCTGTTTCTTATACTATGGATTAGATGTTTCAGAGTGATGGACCATAAAATAAAGTTTAATAAACACTTAAAAGTGTTTATATCATGGTCCATCACTCTGAAATCTATCATAATTATCATGTTCCATAGGCGAAATTTTAACTCCTTTTTTATTTGTAAAGCACTTTGACCTTAACTTGAAAGGCAAAAGGCTAACTGAGGATACAACTCAATAATTTATTTAAAATATGTTATTGGAATAGCGCTTTTTAACTTATTAGAATACTATCTCCAACTTACTAGAATGATTAATTTATGTTTCCATTGGAGGTTACTACTAAGTCTTTAAATACAAATACGCCCATTCACGATAGAGGGGGAACAAAAAATAACCAAGCCAGACAAATAGATTATTTATCAACTAAATGACATGACGTCTCTCGAAAGAGACTAAGCTTGTAAACTCCATCGTTTTCAACATTTAATTTGAACAACCCCAGTTTAGGAATGACCACGGATCAACTGTTGTAATTACGTATTTGATAATCAGAACCACGTTGTATCCATTATACCGCCCCACAAAATATCATTATAAAGCATTAACGCCGACAATGTGAAAGAGTGTGCCAATTCGTTATACCCCGTCCCGCGAGTACGGCGTCATTGCCCACTACTGTCAAAGAGAATTGAAGCCGGTGTAGCTCGTCCTGTATGAATACAGATAAGGGTAATTGTCCCTTTGGATTTAGACGGATCCGGATTTCAATTGTAGTAGCATTACCAATGAAAAGTGTTCTGAATTACAAATCAAGAGTGGTTTTGTGAAGTTATTTTAAATATTCAGCGGGTATGAGAAGACACACACAAACTGCTATGAACATGCACATGTGTGAATCCGTGCCAAGCGGCATTATCGTATAGTTTCAGGGTTTTTTTAGAAAAAGCTTAGTGAGGGTGAAAAAACTCTGTAATTTTAGGATGTCGACAAAGCATATGCATTGCCTAGACGCATTTGCTTTTTATAATTGTGAAAATCTAGTAATAGTATTCCGGCAGTCGCTGAAAAGCAGTATTTTTCCTTCGGAGTAATGATTGATAACCTTCTCTGGCTGTTGTTTCATAGTTATACAGAGCGTCCAAAAATAAACCTGTGCTGAAAATTCTAAATGCTAACAGTAACACTACGTTGTAATTTATGCAATATTTTTGCACATTTCTGTTCTCCATAGCGTCACTCTGTTTTAATAGTCCAGATCCGAACAGTAATACATAAATCGCTGGGTAGTTTCAAAACGAAGGAATTGTTGACTTTTAAATTGTTTAGGGTAATTTTGATAAAAGTCAATGGCTCCTACGCTGATAGCCTCGTACCGAGAATCCAGATGAAACTGGAAGCTGGTTCTAAAGTTGGGTTTGTCTGAAAGCTATACATCTTCCATTACCCTGCGAAATCTTAGAGCCGTTCTAAAATGTTTGGTTTGGGATGTGAAACAGTACCATGTTGGTTTCGACCAATATAGTTTACAAAGTATTTTATGCCGGGCTACGAAATCACATTTTTAGCTCTCACTTCAAAAACAATGAACTATCGACATGAAACTCTAATGTTGGTATCTGCTTCAACTTTATGTAGTTAAATCGGGTAAATCATCTTTAATGTGAATGTAGGCTATATGAAGATGTCAAAATCTGGCTTCGTCAAAGTATAACTAACAAGAATAAAAATCTTAGGTGGCTACTTTCTCAATGCGCATCTGAAAAAAATTGCCTTTTTACCAGTCTGAAATATAAAGAAAGTGGTGATACTTTCATGGTGACATAATAGACTGGGGTAAATCTGATGGTAATTTATCCGTGTTCATCAATTCACGCATAATCTAACTATCACTTACCGACCAAGGAGCATCACATGCTATAGGCGTTTTGATGTGAATGGGAGTTTGGTGATGGAATTTTAAAAAAATCTGGTCACATAATGTTTAAAATTCGTCAAATCGGTTGATTTTACTTGGTGTGATCTTGGTGGATTGCCGCTGTGAGAGTTTTAATCTGAAAGAAAACAGGCTACCAAAGTTGTTTTAATTTTTTCATAGACTCCGACGTATATCACTTACATCCATAAAGCCATTTTTACACTTTGGGTCAAAAAATCAGGAGCGGACCAATGCCTTGCTATTTAAGGGTGTGAAAAAAGTGCCGCCTAGATTATAACAAAGCTGTAGCGTGTTTAACCTATAGGTTATACACTATAGGTTATTATCCCAGATAACATTTGGATATATTGGGCCAATATCGGCCCCCCCCCCCCAATATTGACTCATATATCGGACCAGGATTGGCTACAGTTATCGGTCCATTATTATTTGCTCAACGGCCCAACATTGGTACCACTATTGGGCCCCGGCCAATGTTGGCACAGTATTGGGCCCCTTTGGGAATAGATATTGAACCAATATTGGGAATATATCAATATTTGTATTGCAAAATATATGTTCACCCTGCGTATTTAAATCATTAATTAAATCCTTGAGCTAGTCAAATAGTTTTTTTTTTATTGAAATTGGTATATAGTATAATATTTTTGAAATATTGTGTTCTGATTCAAAACATCGTCCTTGAGAGATGTTTTCGCCGTATTTCGTATCGATTTTATTAAGTGTGTTCTCCCCCTGCTATTTTTAGGCACACAATTGGAACTTCAGCAATATTGGGTCAACGTTATCCCAATAATTGGCTCTATATTGGCTGTTGGCGAATGCCAATATGATGCGCCATTATAGACCATTAATTAAAGGAGCCGATATGAAGCCGATTATCACATTGCCAATGGGAAAAAACCAATAGGGGCCCAATATACGTTAGACACGTGATTGCGATGCCAAGATTACGATGAAGACCATTGTATGGCAACATAGCGTGCCTATCTGGCGATACCACTCAACTTGGCTGCCGTAAGAATCACCAATCTTGAGGGTGGACTTCTTATTGAGCATCTGCAAAGAACTGAGAATGCACTATACATTAAGAAAGGGGGTGAATTTAGCATGTTGACATTATAGACTGGATAATGTTTTCTCAAAGTAAATGACATTGGGATAGCAAATCGAAAAAGTTACTCGCCGATCACCAACCATTTTACATTTTTGCCCATTTCAGCGTGGCCGCTACGACTATCAAGGAGTATCGTGCTGGGCGTTTTGAGTGCCTGTGACTGTATTGATTCGTAACAAAAAAATCTGGAAAATTGGTCATATGTGTTATGAGCTTGTACTTGCGTGTGTGTGTGCTGATATGGTTGAGTGGTTAGTGGCTGTTAACCTGCAGGAAATTCATTCTATTTTTTTTTTAAATAAAAGCGCTGGTTTGTTTGCGCTTTTCAACTGAAAAAAAAACCGTAAAGAAGTTTAAAGAGTATTCCACAAAAGTGTTTACTTGTGAGAACTCAATCATAAAGAGTGACCAGTTACGATGAGCCAAAATAATCGAATATCACTGGGTGCATTTAGGTTAAAGAGGGTAAATGCGATTATTGTAATACCAAATTGAAATTATGTCCAGATAGTTTAACCTCTATTTTTTACCCGTCCACAATCCCTTTTCTGGTTCCAAAAAATGATTCAAGTTATTGTTAATTGAATTTTGAGCTCCTTTCATGTAAACAAGCAAGCACACGAGGGGGGTCAGTGGCGGATTTAAGGAAAAGGAGCCCTGTAAGAGATGAAGTGTGCTGTGGGCCCCTTTAGCGTCAAGACGCAACGCAATATCGCACTTTAGTGCCGACTAAGATGAATGTACTTGGGGCCCCCTGAGGAGCAAAATTTTTAAGCGGCTGGGCCTGACAGCAGCTGCTGATGCTGACTCTTAAAGGCTGACTCAGAGATTTAGACATATAATTTTGTTGTGTAGTTATTAACAAACAAACTCTGGCAAATCTATGAATTATGTTGCTCGAATGTTCAAGCTACCAGAATGGTTTGCTAAGATTGACAGGAGATGACAGGAAAAGTGACAAAAAAGATAATAAATATCGACTACATATTTTACTGATTTGCAAAAGCTTATTTCTAAAAACACTGCTTGTCCTGTTGAATATTTCAGTGAAAGAAGTGTAAATCAGCAATCGGAGCGCGGTCGCACACAACCCTTCAAAGGCAACTCGTCAAGTATTCGGGATTTCAAAGGCTGTTGATGGGGATCAATAGGCTATCTCAAGTATTTATTTTTTCGGCCGATATATCTCCTGTTCATAACATCTTCTCTGTATATATATAATATGACCCAAAAACACGATTTTGTTTGAAAAATTGAGGGCGCCCTCCTCAGGAAATCTATGAGGTCAGCTCTTTAAATCCGCCACTGCCAGGTACTAGGTAATTGTGTATAGGACGTACTTGAAATGATAGATTATGAGGATGACAACCACCCAATCCCTTTTTGGCCAAAAAGTACTAAAATCGCCTGTATGACCTCAGAATATCCCATACTTGATTTTGAGGTCGTCGGATAGCTATCATGGTCCTCCTCTTTCCATGATACCATAATGAGTAAAACATGCCAAAATAACGTCAGAGGTGGAGTCCGTAAGGTTGCATGCACACACAAACTGCGCGGTAATTTCCGTTAGGAAAGATGAAAATTAAATTGTTCACACACACAAAAAAAAAGAGAAAATATATGGAAATATCAGATTTTGATGAGCAATCGAATGACCAGTTTTATATACATCGTGTATGATACATAATAATCGTTATCAAGCCAGTAATCATTGCAAAAATAAATTACAAAATATCGCTATGACGTCATAGTGATGTCTCAGTGGCATGTCGTTACTTATTTTAATACATGGAAAGAAGAGACTCTTAACTATCCTGTGCTACCAAAATAGATGATATTGGATGATTAATAAAAGAAAAATCAACAAGGGAGATTGCGTAACAACTGCTCCATTTATTTCGATTTGTGTTGCACTAAAATGCTCAGGATAGACGAGGTTAGTGAGGCTGTCAAGTCACAATGATGTATTGGTGGTATAGCTAAAAGCATTAACATTTTTAATTCTGATTTTAAAAAAAGAAAAAACCTAAAAAATTAAAAAAAAAATGTATAATTAAAAATAGGTTCATGCCTATTCATTATTAGTTTTGAAAAGTATGATATAGGGGATATTAGTAAGGCACAATGTGTGGAATCACATAATCAAGTTTTCGTCCGTTAAACTGAGACAACTCACAACACAGTGCCTATGGGGTTAACAGTTATCAATAATGCATAGAACATCAAATCGCAAAATCAGAATCAATGCAACTTTGAAAATAATCTTTTCTCGATAGTATCTAATGAACCATAAACAAAACCGAGTAGCTAGCATATCAACATGCACGTTAATGAATTTGGTCAAATGGATTGGGGGTTGCGATCATTTGTTGCCGGGACACCAATTTAAAATCTATGAAACTAAGAATCATGAGAAACAAACTCTACATAGGAAATTGAAACTTCAAAGTGTATTCCAGTGGCCACTATTGGTGTTAGTAAATCTTTAAGTAGGTGACTCAGGAAGCGAGAGTCCTTAAGCAATCAGGAAATTTTAGCCCAATTGGGTATCCTGAAAGGGGACAAAACGATATTTATATTCAAGCTTCAGTACACTATCCTCTACCCAAAAATGCGATGATAGCATTTCTGAGAAGATATTGGTAGCTATAACCAGGTATGGGGACAATCAGAGGACACATGGGGTCAAAATTTTAAAATGATCCGGTTTTTTTCATGTGAAAGTATGCCACCATCAACTAGTAAGGATTCCCAAAAATCTAGTTTGTTATGATAGACTTCTTAATAAATTTAAGATGTTTATTCGTTGAAACGCTATCAAGTGATTAAAAATGAGTTGCCAACTAGCGGCGGAGAAATCGGCGCCATCCGTAAATAGTACCCCTAAGCAACGCCCATCCTAAATAGTTATTTTTCAGATCAGAAGTACTATTACGGCTCAGAGGTTACTATTTACGGTGATTAATTCGACGTACTTACTGCGATCGACGTAGCGCGTTCTGCCATTTGCGCGGAGTGGATTGCGTGCTTCTACCACTTCATTCCAGAGATGCATGTTTGACGTGAATTTAATGAAATGAAATGCAAAGATTATATTTTTTTCATGTAACTGCGAAATTATTAATGAAGTCATATAAACAAATAATACTGACTCTATTCGAGTATCTTCGACTTAAAACATAGTTTTAAACAGCGCCTCTCATGTCAGTATATATGTGTATACTATTACATAACACTCTTATTCGAGTCTCTGACTTAAAACTATAGTTTTAACCAGCGCTCTCATGTCAGTATATATTTGATACATCTACAACCCAAGTTTTGGAGTTAAGGTTTAAAACAGCAAAACAGGTCAAAGGTTAAATTTCAGTGTACAGGAATCCATTTTAAAGTTGTTTCCAATTTGGTTTACAATTGTTGCAAATGATGATGAGCTTAGGATTCAAATAAGGAATAGTTTTTTCGAAGTGTTTTTTAATACTTACTTAGGGTTAAAACAACTGTCCCCATTGGATTCAATGGAGGTAACCTTTGTTTCCCCCTACATTGTAACTAAGCATTTTAGACAGTCAAAAAGTTTAGCCTATAACTCCAAAAAACTTAGGCTGTAGTTAATACAACTGTACCTATATGTGCTGTATACTTTTTTCAACATGTTGAAGTAATTTAAATTTTCCCCTGGGTCACCCCCCTTTTTAATGGTTGCCCCCTACCTCGCTATAGCTACCAGTCCAGAAATGCTATCTTCATTGTTGTTTAGGCAATGGTATACTGATGCTGCATTATAAGTGTCGTTGTGTCCCCTTTCAGGTACCAAATTTTGCTCGACTCATGACTAAAATACTTATTTCAATTTATTACTACGTTTTCAGGACGTTATTTATTCAATTAACAAAGATAACTTAAAGTTGCCTCATTCAGAAGACATTTGAAAATGAGAGGGCGTGGCCCACTGGCATTTTATTTAATAATCCTTGGGTGCGAGGACTGAGTGGGCTCTCATATTATGGTTTAATTTTCATATGGGCTTTTTGATTAGTCAGAATTCTTCACCGTATATTTTATTTGGACTTGGGCAACGGTCTATCTCGTCTTTCTGAAGGGAAATTAACTCTTTGGGTTCCGCGTATAGATAGGACAACATACATTTCGAAACACGTGAAACCCCTGCGTGTCCCAATTGGTCTGGCAAAGAAAATCACACTTCCGTAGCGATAATTTACACAGGATGCACCAAAGCAGAAGTGGGCACCGCTCCTATGATAACAGTAAATTTGAAGAACTAATGCCGTATTGGAGTAAAAAGATACTTATAATCATTTATCGCGAAACCTTGATCCTAAGGGAGAGAGAGAGATTTATATCACTTCCCTCTTGGAGGAAGGCGACAATATTTAAATGCAGATAAACAACAGCCCTTTGATGTAATGAAAAAGGCTATATAAAATGCATGTATTATTGTGGTGCTGTTTCGGGGCTGCAGAAAATGTTTTTTTAAAAGTGCATGTGTTTTTTTACATGTTTTAACCAAACGGGAAGTACCTTTATACAGTTTTCTACTAACACCACAAAATCGATAGTTATTAGTTTTCAAGCCGTTCGCTGTCACCATTGTTTATTTTAATGTTACTGTTTTTACTTATTATAATTCCCCATTACTATATAGCTTCATTTAATCCCCCTTGCACCCAAAAGAAACACCGTCTAACTTTTTTAAGAACAAAAGATGAATTTCAGTCAGAATTTTTCTATAATTTCATCCACATAATTTGAACAGGAAATCAACAATTTGAGTTCAATCCTGAAAATACTTGTACTTCAAGTTGTATTTTAGTTTTGAGAGTGTTTTCCACATTTTCAAGGTAGAATTGCCATAATACATGTGAGTAAAAAAAACCCTACATTCATAATAAAAAATAATCTAAAATAGTTAAGAATATTTTTGCTCAAAGTGTTTGCTTTGGCTATAAAGAGGGATAACAGGCTTTCAGAAAACGTTTATTTGGGGGTGTCTTTTTAGACTTTAGAGGAAGAAGTTATGCCTATTTGCTGAATACTTAAAAATCCCTGTTTGAACCGATTTTGAGCTAAACAAAGATGCATCGTTTACATAGAGTACATGGTCCTCAGCAGTGAGTTGAGTACAAACATTAACACCAAATATTGGTGTTAACATCGAAGGTGGGAGAATACTTGAAGGATTATAAAAATACTATCCCGGAGATTACAAAAAAAATCTGAGTGAAAACATTTTCCATTTTCCCAAATAAGAAGTCAAGGTAGCCTGATGTAAGCCCACAGTTTACTTTGGTTTCAGCAAGATTTCATTGGTTTTAGTAGCCTACAACGAAACCTGGAATCCAGGAAACCATCTAAGTTTTGTATCCACTGAAAAACAGTGCGATATTGATTTAAAGTTTTAATTCCAATTTAATCACAGAAAACTTCAGCTTTAGTTCTGCTAGCAATTTATGGTGAGTAGCTAGTTATTTGTGCAAAATGAGACATTGATATGAGTGATTTTCAATAACTGACTCTTATGATTGAACAATGATAATTTAATTTGTTGACGATATTTTACTTATAATTATTTAACAACCGTTTTATTCAAACTTATTTGTTTGTGTCGATAAGAAATCGATACCAACTAAAATTGCATAGTTAATATATATTCTTTGCTATACATGTGTTATGGTATACGTCGGTGTCAGTCTCTGATTCTCCGCATTGTATAGCTAAAAATCGCCAAACAGATTTTGTAGGTCTCTCTGCAATTTACATAGTTTCTGACCCAAAGTCCGAATTACACCAAGTAAAAATCTTCTGATAGCCTGTTTAATTTATGTCCGGTAAACAACCAAAGGAAACATTCAAGCAAAAATAACGTTTTACCCTTTGAAGAAAAAATCTTTCCTGAATGTAGGGTTTTTATAATTGACTCACACTGTATATAACCGTTTTTATTTACTCCCTGCGAATATACCCTCAACTAATCGATATAATATCAGAAAAGGCAAAGCCAGAACATAGTTCTTTCTCACGTGTCCACTTTTACACAACGCAGGTTCAGTTTTTCGAGCGTGATCGCATGATATCACTTTGACGTCTATCAAGCGATCTACTCTTCACATACGGTTCTGTGACAACAATTGAACGTCACCGTCCACGCGCGTTCACGCATGAAAACATAAATTTACCTGCTTTAAAATCTTTACTACAGTGTAACTAAGTGATTATCCCTGAATTGCATTTTTGTGTGAAAAGCCCTCTTAACTGTGTTTGTTGCCAATGGACATTTACCCTACACGCTTTAAAGGATTGCGCTCAATACTCGTCAAATTCTAAATTCGCCATGAAAATTTGTTCATCCGCTTATACATGTAGTTATTCAGATAATCTTACAATTTCAAGAGGCAATATAGAGATAGATTACAATCTCTGACAAATGTTTTGTGTGAGTAGCTTTTTATAATGGTATCCATTAATATACAACATCAAAATGATATTCTTAAAAGGGGGATTTTAAAATTGAAAAGGCCCCTTCAAAGATCACACCTCTGAAGTGTAGCTCGTTTGATACGGAAATTTGATGAATTTAGATAAAGGGAATGTGCTTGGCGTTATATGTTAGACTGGCTAATTATACATAAAATCATCACATCTTCAAATGTTGCTGTTTTTGGATCAAACCAAAAGCAATATACCACACCACACGCCCTCAGTTTTGTTCGACGCTGAGATTTTATTTCTGCTTGATGTTGGGGGGTCCAAGTACCAACATTTGATTTTTTTCGATTCTTCTGTTACGCAATGTGGAGTTTTCATGGATTTTTTTTGCTATTTTGTCGGATTAATTAATACCTCCTCTTTAATAATCTGACAAGGCTTCATTCGAATAATTAGGTTGGGTCCTATGAATCCCCCCTCCCCATGGGCACTAACGGAATGACAAAATATTGATATTTTAACATAATTAAAAAGTGATATAAATTTGGATATATTGTGCTATAATATTGATTGTAAGTCTAGAGAGATGTATCATTTTTTTTTTTCAAAATCTTAATGTCGGAGTTGCTGTGAGGATGAAAATGAGATGAAATGAGCAATTTCTATTGGCTATTAGTCCAAAGGTCAAAGTTCGATTTTCATTTTTATTATCGGTTGTGGTTCTTTCGTGACCGAATTTCTTGTGTTATTTTTCGTGTATCAACCCCCATGGGAACATGGTTACTCTGGAGTTGGTCCCTAGGACACCCCTACCATTGGCATTAACATGTAACGGAAGGGTTTTTTTAGCTTGGGTCACTTAAGTTTTAAAGATTAAGATAGAGTTGGATGATTTTCATTGAACTAAAACTCGGTGCGATTAAGATCTAACTAGTAACAGCAGATTTCATGGTTCCAATTCAACTCCCCTAAACTTAATTATAACATGATTTAGGATCTCTACGACAACATCTTCTTAAAGAATGTTGATGTTACCAAAACAATATTGTCCCGTTTGGCATCATCTTGGATCTAAAGAGATCAGTTATATTTAGTAGTTCGATCATAACATACTTTGGCACATTTTTGATGTTCGTTTACCGAGATATGGGTGACATGTGATAAGGTCATTGAACTTTTGATTGGTCATCTTGTACAAGGGCTAATCTTTCAAAATGCTGGAGCTTCTCAATCACTCAAATCAATCAATCAAATTTATTTTTGTTCATCACATCATCACATCAAAACTGAAATACCAGATATGAAATTGCAGTACAACTAAATATGATTTCACAATAGACATCAGTTATCATTTAAAGGATAAATGAAATTAGAAACTAGTGATGAACGAGGTCACTGCTAACTCTTAAGCGTGAAAATGCAAGTAACCCCACCTAACTTACGTGTTACTAAGACAAAGACAGACAAAAAAAGAGATTACCAAGCAAGACAAAACAGAATTACAGACAATACGATACAATTAACATTGGACAAAGACAAAGACAGCCGCGTCAAATTCCACGGATCAGAAAGTCCAACATGAGGTAAAAAGACAGGAAATTAGGAAGGGATGACAGCACTATACGAATTGTGAGACTCTTTTTCATATTCATTTGAAGGAAGATAACGGGTTCGGGGAGTTTTTTAAATATAAGAAGGGCAGATTAGCCGCTAGTCGGGTCCTTGGAAGCATCAGGGGTAGTGTAGTTTAGCAAGTACGTGTGTATTACATGGTTTTTAACACGGGGTCTTGGGCTTGCCTTGTCTCATAATGGTGAGTATGAGTATAAAAGTTAAAAAAATCCTGATCAATAAGGTCTTCCGGTAGAAGGTTATAGTGGTATGATACATGAACGTGGTACAAACTGAAGTTTATAAACTGATTCCACCTTCAACTTTGAGCAATATAAGGGTCGTGTGGTCCGAGCCACAGGGAGTTAGTACATGTCCTTATAACTCTTTTCTGGAGAATAAAAGTCAGTCCAGACAGCATTATTGGCATCAGGCCTAAAAAAAAAACAGGCTATGGCTCCTATGATATATAAGGTAATATAAGTGAATTTATATAATGTGAGACGTGAGCTTTGAGGAAAAATGTTAACTTTGGCGGATAACCCCGGTGTATCTAGCAATAATTTTGGAAATGTGCTGGTAATGGGATTCCAGGATCAATGTGGTCAATACGGATACCAAGGAATTTTGTAGTTAGTTCTTGCTGATCGTGAGTATTGCTAATTTTAACCTTAAGTTTAATTTCTGGCTTATTATTATATTTATTTTTAAAAAAATCATAATCGTTTGGTCCTTTTTGTATATTCAGCGATAATTTGTTTAATTTAAACCATTTTTGAAATTTCAATTTTCTTTATTTACTATTTGTTCAAGTGTATTAGAATTGGGATGTGACAAAGAATTTGTGTCGTCTGCAAATAATATAAAGTGTGTATTTCAGAACACATGGATGTCTTAATGTAAATTAGAGAACCAAGAGGTCCCAAGGATAGAGCCTTGAGGAACTCCCAAGTAATGGTTGCTGGTTCCGAGAGGTGTTATTAAACAAAACCCGTTGTTTTTCTTTTAGATATGTAGTTCCTTACCATCATAGCAAGACCCCGGAAGGTAACCATACTTATTTAACTTGTAAAGAAGATGTCATATCTATGGTATCGAAAGCCTTGCTAAGACCGGGAAGGGTACCGTGCCGTAAAACGGAGCGAAGTTAATTACCAAGATTGCATCTTCACAATAATACATTTGCAACAGGTGGTCAACAACATACATCGGTAAACTGTTAATTCCTTCTTGTACACTCAATGGTAATAATGGAATGAAAAGCAGTATGGTAAATAAGCACGAACGTAAGACCGAGAAGGGTACCATGCAGTAAACAAGGAGTAAAGTTTATTGCAAATTAACAACACTGGATATTGATTTGCAATATGTGGTCAAAATCATACTATGTAAGAATATGTATTATTGATTCACAGGTGTGTATAATAATCCAAAAGAAAAAATATATACTTAATGCCCATATAAATGACACATAAATTACCATAAGTAATACTATAGCCAGTAACAATCCTACTAATAATGTCACAACCAGGCCGCACCCTCAGAAACGGTAACTAAATAAGCTTAAATACTACATGGCCAGTATAAGAGTGGAAAATGATCGACCTAATTTGGGTCACGAGCATACTATGATGACCCTTCGATTTTGGTGCATGGTTTGACCAAATGCTTAGTTTAGAATGACACCATGATATTATGACTATATTTGTGCTAATGAAAGGAATAAAAGCCAATGACAATGACGTATGTGGCTAGTATATCGGTTGACCCCTTTCCCCCATCTTAGTATGTATCTATGTGAAAATTGAAGATCCACAAGAGTCTAAGATAATACTCAAGCTACTGGGCAAGGTACAACAAAAATGTGATTCCACAGAACAAACGCTCCGGTGCTCTGTGCATGTTTTGAAACTCAAACAAGACAAGTAAACATAATTCCCATGAATTTACACTCCATAAAATGATGTATGGCCAATGATAATTAAGTTGGAACCCCAGTCCAGAGCTGGTATGTGGGACTAAGAGATCTCACTATACAGTAGAGGAACAATTATAAATGCTCGATAAACGTTACCATGTAACTAATATCGATATACAACTGTTTCATGAAAGACATCACAAATAGTGTAACTAAAAATAAACTAAATTACCAAATTAACATAATGGAACTAATTTGTTACCAAATTTGTGTATGCACATATATACATACATGCATTTAAATGACTTATGTGGCCATGGTATAAATCAGTTGACCCCTTGCCCACAGCTTGGTATGTGCCTATGTGGAAATGGAAGATCACAACGAAGAGTCGAAGATATACAAAGCTATTGGCAAAGGAACAACAAAAATGTGATTCCACAGAACCCCCGCTCCGGATCTCTGTGCATTTTGAAACTAACAAGACAGTAACCATCATTCCAAAGAGAATACCCTACAATAAAATGATGTAATGGCCAAATATAATTAGAGTTGAACCCCAGTCCAGAGCTGGGTAAATGTGGGAAGATAGATCTCATATACGTAGGGAACAATTATCAATGATTGAACCATGGACGGTACCAATATTTACATCATATAATATACAACTGGTTTTCATGAGAAGACAATCAAAATAGTTAATAAAAATAACTAATACCAAATTACAAATAATGGCACGTAATTTGTTAACAAAATTTGTGTATCACCTATATACATACATGCATGCAAATGACGTTATGTGGCATGGTATAATCAGGTGACCCCTTGCCCACAGCTTGGGTAATTTGTCTATGTGGAAATGGAAGATCACAAACGAAGAGTCGAAGATATACCAAGCTATGAGCAAAGGAACAACAAGAATGCGATTCCACAGAACACACACTCCGGTGCTCTTGCAGCATTTATTGAAACTTAAAATTCGTTTACCTCTTTCCAATTTGCCATTGTTTGTAACGGGAATTAAGGAATGAGTCGTCTCCTTCCTAAAAATAAACCAAAACGGAAGATCCTAAATCATTCATTTACACATAAGGTGTTGTTTTGGACTTAATCGTTTCAGGTGAGAGCTAACACATATAACCATCAAAATTGGTTCTTCAAATTCCCGAGGGCTTGCTCTTTCCAAAATGTGCCAGACTGCAAATAACTCTCTAAAGTTTAATCCAGTTCCCACGTAGTAGTCGTTTTCCGTAAATTTCTGACTTTTGAAGATTTTCAACATGAAATTTTGTTAAATCCTTGTTAAGGCCTAATCTTCATTTAAAAGGCCCCCCCACTAACAATTATTTGCTCCGAATGTTAATAACCTGCCTTATTATGTTTCAGTATTTTATTGATACGTAACCTACAAGGGCAAGGAAGGAACAACGCAGTTTTTAAATAGGCTTGTTTTTGGTGGCGAAAATGCGGTATTTGATGACGTGATAGTTATGTGTAAGCTTTAACGAGCTTTAATACCTGTTTTTACAATAACGCCAATAATTGTGGATATGCGCAACGCAAGTAATTGAGGCACAACTTTAGAGGGCAAATGGTTTTTATGAATTTAAAACCAAAATCGAAGAAAATTACTGTGTTTTATTTATTCCAGGAATCCACATCCTGTTTTAAGTATTTGAAGAAAAATAGAACCTGCAAATCATAAGAGTTTAATTTGATGATTATCTAATTCATACATACCTCCACTGCTAATCTTCTCATTTTTTCTTCAAATGTCGTCTACTTTAAATCAATTTTCGTACTAAGAATACCAAGGTACCAGTACCTCAAAGTATACCCCGCCAGTCCTTACACCCATCGTAGTCGAAACCTAATCCAACTCTTCCATTATATATAAAAAACAAAATCTTGACCCAAAATGTGCACGCCATTTTGCACTTTACTTCCCCACACTTGGTATCAACGGAATCTTATTTCATGGCTTTAATTAGCTTTTAAAGAGAAACCAAAAAAAACTGGCACTTTGAAAAATAGTGCGCCCTAAGATTTTTCAAATCGATATTTTTTGCATGGCTGTAGGCTTTAATATAACAAAAGCCCTCACTCGAAAATGAATTAAGACCAAATCATCATTCTTATGGTAAACAGACGATTTTATAATTTAGCGCCGCCGGCGATGCCTAAATTCAGCGACGAACGAAAATGGCGGGTTAACACAAGACCAATTCACGCTATGCAGTTTCCACGCTATGCACCTGTTTGATCGGTCCTATAACTTGTGTTTTAATATCAGTGAGTACCGATTCAAAATATTCATGTAATATACCCATTTGTTGCTTAAAGTATGGGATAACTTAAAGTTGGCCTACAATGACCTGTATATCTTTAACCTCAGATCAATGTCCCTATCTGTTTTTGGGGTCTGTTATTTTTATGTGGAAAAATATATCTCTGTTCTTCCAATGGGCCCCCTAGACACTCATTTGAGAGCAAATTGAAGACGTTTCATATTTTGTGAAAATTGTTCCAGTCCGCTTTAATATGCTTACAAATTATCATTCCCATCGGTTAGTGATATATAAAGCACAGTCTTTTGCAACAAGTAGTCCATTTTGTGCTCTGTCCTCGGATTCGATTTGAAGTGGACGGCGAAGCGGCAAATCATTCTGCGGAAGGAATTGAGCTATTTACAGAGTGCAGATCAATTGTTTAAATACAAAGGTTTTAACCTACAAATACACTCACATTTACCATGGATGACCTAATACCTTCTTCGCCTCATCGCTCATAAAAATCATTTGAAAAATAAAGTAACTTGATACATTTAGCATTTTCTGAAGGTTAAATGAAATCACCAAATTACGAAGAAACAAACATTAGTGACAGACTTTTCGAGGACAAATGCTATGTATTTTGTCTTATTTTGTTGACCGCAAAACATGACATAATCTTTAAGTAAAATTTGAAATAATGCTTACATTATTCAACCGGTTTAACACCCTTACGATACCACGGATTTAAATATTAACCCGGGGCCCATCATCATCATCATCATCATCATCATTATCATCATCATCATCAGACTCCGACTTCCGTGAGATGTGTGATACTCTTTTGTCGAATATCGTTGTCTCCCTCCAATGCTTTTTCCCCTTCATTTCAATAAGCTGGTTTCTCTGCATCAGGTGCCTCTAATTGGACATAGAAGTCTCCACAGAAGAAAGTCTGACTTTGATCTTGTCCCTTGTCTCGAAAGGCAATATCCATCGAACAGTGCTCTCTTCTTTGCCACAAGTGTAACAGATAGGCCTATATCACCATATATCTAATGTGTAGGATGATTCTTTTTTCCAGGAGATATTTTGAACTCGTATGAGTAGCCTGGTGTAAGTGGCCCTTACTATTTCTTGGAGCTCCTTCCTTCTTAATAGTTCATGTTTCTGCTTAACAGTAAAAGTACTTTGCAACCCATGCCCTGAAGAAGGCAACCGATCTGATATGATGACATCAGATTTCCATATGATAATCAAGCTTATTGCATGCACTCCATGCTTGTCCTATTCTTGTCAAGAAACCATTCGCTATAAAGTACATAAGCCAGATATTTTCTCATGGATCGGCTGGATTCCGCTGGAACGACCCCATCTCTTTTGTCACCGACTATGGTACCTCACACTTTAAGACTCCCTTGAAAATTGAGCCGGAGTGGTTTCAAAATTAATAAGTTCTCTGCTCTGTTTTATATTATTGTTTTTTCCTTCTACCATTTCGTCGGAACTAGATACATAAATTCAATCGGTTACAATGAATTAAAGGGATCTCTGCATGCCAGTACATCTAATCGTATGTGTTTCTCAATATATCAGTTTTGTAATCCTCCAATCATACGCGATAATGAATCTGCAAATCACGCACAATCTGATATACATTGACCCGTGTGTGTTTTATTTTGTTTTTGTTGTTCTGTTTTTGTTCCTTTTATATTTTGTTTGTTTTGATTTGTTTTTTGTTTTTTGTTTTTCGTTGTTGTTGTTTTTTCTTTCTTTATTTATTTTGGTTTTGTTTCTATTATATAAATCGCATTTTCATTTTCAAATCTTGCTTTTCCGGTCGAAATATTGATCTTTCTAATCGAAAAAGCAATTGTTTACTTTGATAATAAAAATAGTTTTCTTGGAACCAAGATTTTCACACTGCAGTTAAATACTTGGTCTTTCTTAAGATAAATCATTTCTATTTACAATCTTAGTTTTTCGGTTGAAAAGCGTGTTTTTTTAGATCGACATTTTCTGCTTGCACACCAAACACATTTCGTTCACTCGGCAATCCAAATGCTTCTTCGTTTGCTTTTCTATAACCCTTAATTCTAGTTTTCATTAAATATTTACGTTTTTCCAAAAATATTTGACACGAGGGGCCATAGATCATAGATGTGGTTCCAAACAATCATCGATGAATCAGTAACTCCGATATCCATATGAACCCTTAAAATTAATTGACCGTTCAGCGTGTTCTTCACTAAAATACAAAATACAAATAGTATTACTCGTTATTTTAATTGCTTCATTTTAATGGCATATTAACCATCAACCATTTATATAGACAAACAAACAAAATATGATAATGGAAAAACAAAGCAATACTTTATTTCAATATCACCGTATGGAATTTGTTTAGCTAAAAATAACATGTATTTAACAAATACGACGGTATAATTAAAGAATAAAATATAGATATATCAAAAAGGCGAATATGGGAATTTACCAGATTTAATATTAGCTCTTTTGAATTTTTATTAATTTTATTCATTATTTTATACATAAGCACAATATGCCTAAGCACTTGAATTAAAATGATTCATAATGCGCTCGGATTAAATATCATTGGCTCTATCAAATTCATCTTAGCAGAAAAAAATCATCAAATCCAAAGGAAAAACGAAGGGTAAAAGAAAAATGAACGAATTGCCAGTTGTAAATTGAATCAGTTGTAAATTGAACTACAGTTCCATGATAGGTTGGCTGTCCAAACCCCATTGGCACTCTCTCATACACATTTTCAATAAACGACCTTTTTATTTGTTTGTCTTCGTAATCCACAACCTCGTCCTCCCCGCGACTTACCACCAAGAAGTTGAGATTTTAATTTCATTTGAACAGTAAACCTTAGTAATACATGTGTACCTAATCTTGCGTGCAAATTCGGGCGTACCTGGAAGAAATGAGCAATTCTGTATTTTCTGTCTGTAAACGGACAGAAATTAACGCATAGTGGTCTATGGGACCCTGTGAAACAAGCATATGATCATAACACAAAACCGCAAGATGGGAATCAACTAAAATTATCAAGGATATCCAGTGAAACTAGAATAAAACAAAAAGGTGACTGCAATCAATAAGTGCCACCTTTAAGAGTTGTTTTAAACTATATCAGTGTCAATGCAGATTACAGAATGATATTATCCAAACTAATATAATTATTGTTTTATTGTACTTTTTCTATTAAGATTGGGGGAACAAAGATTCATTTTAATGAGAACATCTGGATTTTGTGGGAATATTTGCAGGCTTAAAAATTTCAGAAAGTTTAGTAAATTACAAAACAGCATTACTAGAGTGAGGGCCTGACGTTTTGATCCTAGCCGATGGTCGCTGTGGGGTACATACACACAGTCCTCACAGCTGACGATTCAGATGTTCCCCAGTATTATTATATATATATATATATAATTTAGATATATATATATATATGAGATATATAATATATTAGATATATATATATATATATATATAATATATATATAATTATGATATATATATATATATATAATATATATATATAATAATATATATCTATATATATTACTATATATATATATCTAGTCAAAAATGTTCAAAAAATCTTCCAACACTAGATTTATATAATTAACAAGTCAAAATAAATGGGAGATTAACACGAAACACACATACTGATAGTTTATTTATACTCTTCAGATGCCGAAGGTTTACAAAAGATTATCGAATAGTGGCGGCGTGCGAGTGACTGTGATTTGTTTGCGCATTTTTGCGTTTAATTAGTACGAACGGCGTATGGGCATTATACGGCATACGCAGTCGCCGTCGTATAATGACAAAAAAGTATTTAATTAAAGTAATTAAAAAAACCGTGTTTTATAAAACGGATTCAAACACTATTAAGTTCTGGTCTGAATATCTCAATTACGCGACTCTCCATACAAAGGAGCTTTGATTTGTCATTACTGTGAACTTTGAATATTGGAACTACGGAAATTTGCTGCATACATTCGATTTTCTATGTGTGTAGTACATTCGTCGATGAGGTGTTGACTTAGTCTGATTTGGCGTGTACTAGGATCTCGTATCTGTTGTTTATGATTCTGATACTTGTGTATATAACTCCATTTATTTTGACTTTTAAATTATCTATATCGTATATATATATATATATATATATAGATCTATATATATATATAGATATATCTAAGTGTTTGAACATTCTACTTTTAAAGTTATTTTGAATTGTGTATAATTGATTTATAATCATTGTTGTTTTAACATTAGAATTTTATCTCTTTTTTTATTTGTCGTATTATAATTATATAATTGCTCCTTTCTATGTGAAGCGCCTATATAGAGGCCTCTGCATTAGGCGCTAAATCAAGATTATTATTATTAGTAGTTGAGCATTCATCAAGGCACGACAAATGAACAGCAAGTACAACAGTACACAAATCGCCAACATCTGAAAAATATACTAACCTGCGTCATTCCCTGGCAGATTGCAGTCTGGAACATTGCCTCAGATGACTTGACCTCGGTCCATTACCTTTGACATCATGTCTGCACACATATGAAGGACCCCGTATTGCACCTTAACCCCAAGTCTGGGTGTAATCGTGACTTAAACCTTTCGAAGGACGACTGAAAACCGAACACCTAACAACATGGACACACCACAACACATACATACACGGACAACGGACATGCGCACTATCGCAAACCCCCCTAACCTCTTTTCAAGCCATGGGGTAAAATTGATGCTGTACAAACAATACGACATTTAAGCATTCTTACAAATGGGCAAAATTAGACTTTATCGGGTGTTAATCGCTAAAAACTCTACAATTTTTGTGTGTATATCTAACCCAACAGCATACAACATTAAGCAAAGCATATTCTATTATCCAACATCATTAAAGTCCATATTGAAGCGTTACACTTAAAGCTGAGATTCTTTGAAGTGGCTCATTTAATTCTATACCTGTCACTTAGAAATATCATTTAGATGTTGTATTCAATGTATAGCACTGGCCAAAGAAAACTCATGGGTGCAGTGAAAACTGACTTCCCTGATCCGAATTCAATATTTAACGCGGTACTTCAGGTCTCTTACTCTCTGTTACCAAATGTAATACTGCGATTATACTGGATAAAAACTCAGTAGCATTTGTGCCCGTCTTCCCTAATGGCAAAGTCCCCACTTTCCAAGCGTAAAATAGAAAATACAGTTTGGAAGCTATCGTCATTACGCAAGCTCTGTTAGTTTTGTCCTTATTGATACATTTAACGGTTTTTAAAACAATGACTATTA
>JAMKCH010010851.1:0-27893 GCA_023653785.1 Ophioderma brevispina
AAGACTTTCTGGCAAATTCTTTTATTTTTTTTCAATCTGTATCTTAAAGGATCTTCGAGATTTTTTTTGCACTTAAGGAACTCAGAAAAAACGGCAACATACGGCGCATGGCACATGACCTGGCATGATCAGTTCAAGTTGCAGATCGCTTGATCGGGTATTTTAGTTTTCAACAAAAATCGGAGTTTAAGATTTTTTTTTTTTTTTGAAAACACATTTAAAAAAAAGGTCCGCTACCTTTTTTTTTTCATTTACAGCGAATTTCAAAGCGTGTGTCAGCTTTGGGACAAAACCATATTTTGGCCTAATAGATTTTATGAGGGGAACCCACACGAAAAACGTGAAACCACTCAAGGTCAATCTGGCCTAATTACTTAGGGGATTTGCAGTTACTACGACTTAAGGTTACCTGCACCTTCACAAACCTCTTGAAGGTTACAAACTTGTAATGATGACCTTTACACACCCGAAGGGTTGATTTAAGAATGCCAACACTTAACTTGATTGAACACAATTTTTTGCGTCGTAGCCCATTTACGATGCACATTCAGTCGTTGAATAGTCTATTTTCATCCATAATTCCAACAACTAAAACAGCCACAATTCAAAACCCTTGTCTTCAGAGTTCGTTTTTGGTGAGCGGGTGTGCAAATTTTAAATCTTTAAATAAAACTCAGACTTAAAACACTACGAACTTTACTGTGGGGTAGGGAAAGTGAAAATGAGTAGTCGGGGGAAGGGGAGGGAGAGGGGAAGTGAATGTGTGAGGGGAAGGGGGAGAGGTTCGAGGGGAGGGAAGGAGAGGGGGAGGGGAGCTCCCATTTGCGATTTTGATTCCTGAAAATTTACTAAGTGAACGTGCTGAAGAATAGCTGCAATCATGACGATTATGTTTTGCAAATCACTTTCTTTCTGTAAAATAGTCACACAATAATTATAACCAATTTCTTTTTCACAAACATTGTCTTTTTTTTTTTTCTTTTTTTGTTTCAACCTTTCATCAATAATTTATTTTGTATAACTAGGCATAAATTCAGCACTCGCAATATGCTACACAGAAATTAATCCCAGCATTTCGGGTGTCTGTATCGCGTCAATTGGCGCAATCTGTACGCAAGCACCTGACGTGGCATAATTGTCCATGCTACGAGCACACGCCATTTGTATAAATATTAAGATTTCTCTTCAAAATACACAGAACCATTCACAAGTTGCCTTGACTTCGCCAATTGACTGCAGTGCATTGACCCCGCTGTTTTTGCCCCGTAAAATGCCCGCTATGGGGTTGTGTCAATCGCCGCCTGTTCAATTAAGCGTGTGAGCACGGCAGCTATCCATGTATACGGTCAGTGGAAGGAACCCGTATTGCACCTCTGACCCATTCTAGGTTTAATTGGTCGTAATTTTAACTTTCACAAAGAAGAAGCCTAAAAATCAAACCTAACCAAACTGGAACATGACCCCTCGTTTGACCTGGACGCTTGGTCCAGACCTTTAATGAACATCATCCACCTTGCACTGAACCACGGTATGACACAACCCAGCACACACACCACATACGGACATGCTCACCCCTCGGGAATCTGAGCCACAGATTGCAATCTGTGCTAACAGATTGCAAACTGTGGGAACATATTGCAGATCTGTGGGAACAATTGCAATCTGTGGGAACAGATTGCAATTCTGTGGCCACAGATTGCATCTGTGGCCACAGATATGCAATCTGTGGGAACAGATTGCAAACTACTGTGCGAACAGATTGCAATCGTGGGAGCAGATTGCAATATCTGTGAGCAATTTGCCAATCTGTGGGAACAGATTGGCATCATGTGGGAACAGATTACTTAATCTGTGGAACATTGCAATCTGTTGGGACAGATTACGTATCTGTGGGAACAGATGCAATCTGTGGGCACAGATTACGTAATCTTTGGGGAACAGATTGCAATCTGGGGAACAATTGACAATCTGTGGGAACAGATCAATCTTTGGGAACATATTGCAAACTGTGCGAACAGTTGCAATCTTTGGGAAAAAATTGTTTTACTGCCCTTATTTTTGCGGACAGCCTCAGACCACCGCTACCATTGTTTGGGGGAGGATTATCAGCCTATCAATAGATGGCTTATGCCATCGAGTAGAAGAATTTTCGGTCAAGGCACCCTAAAATATAAACTACTCCTTTTGTGTCTTGTTCAATTCTTGTGACATTGAGTTATGGCAAGTTTGGGAATTGCTGGTGCTTCTCGATGACATTTTTTGAAATTTTTTGATTCAAATTGTTTTTTTTTTGGGGTATTTTGTGTATGTGTGCCATGTTTCCAAGGTGGACAATTAAGTAGGCATTTCTTTCATGCAGCATCACTTTTCCTAGCTGCTATGTTGTATAATGCTAGCCTAGATAGATGCTTTTCATCCTAAGTTTACCTTGGGTTGGTCAGTGTGGCTGCCAATTACATGTTTGCCAGCTAGCTATGGTCGTGGACTTTGTTGCAATGACACATCCCATGGCGTTGTAATAACAGTCTCAGTACCCTCTGTCATACATATGTTCATTTAGCAATTGCTTGTACCACTAGTTTACAATGGATAGTATAAATATCAAGTAACATTTCTGCACATTTAAAATGTTTCATATGTCTTCAATATAACGTGTGTATTTTCCATAAATAAGCCCAGTGGCATGCAATGCCAATCAATCGAATTTCTGCTCATTTAGTCTTGTCAGTGTAGAGGTATTCTTCTACCCCTATAAAATCCAAATATTTCGTTCTCAATTTAAAATAAATGTCTGGAATTTCTTGGATCCACAAACTTTCCTCTGGGTTTTGGTGTGTGTGTAGTGTATGGGTGTCCATGTCTGTATCCCCAGTCTGTGCCTTGTCCTCTCTGAGTTACATGTGTGTTACGGTGGGTGCCTATGTTTGTGTGTGTAACAGATGTCAAAATAAATTAACACTTGAACAATCTGTTTTGCTCAGAAGCAAGATCAAGAAACCTATTTGTATATGTACTGTACGATGTCCTATATTTTTTGTGTGTTTTGTGTGTCTTTTTGTAGCATGTATTTTTGTCATGTGTGTGGTGTGTGCGTCGTGTGCATGCGTACTACACATATGTCAGCAATGTCAACCTTTTTGTAGATAGGGACCTCATCGTCGTCCGTCTTGCAGATCGGACAACCGAACACCTTCGGTCCACCAAACCCTTTCAGTGGTTTTCCCAGTGGCAAACATTTCAACCCTCCTTCATCCTGTATTATTATGATTTTAGTGTGACTGTCTGGCCTTGTTCTTTTGCAATGTGAGCCACCTGGAACGTCTGGAAGCAGAACATCGTCTTATTTTCAGACTTGGCACTTAATCCAGGTGGTCTCAACCACAATTTACGTAATTTGACAATAGGCTATTTTTTCTTTTCATTGCCATTTTTTCAGCATTGAAATAGTGCTCTCACGCTGGGCTTCTAAAGTAGCCTTATCCAACTCTCATGGTCCATCTCTTTAACTCTGTATTGCTAGGTGATTCACACCTTACCACTTTAGCATCTTGTTTACTGTTCATCGTGCATCACTGGCTCTTACTCTTTTTTTTTTATCAATGTACAACCTTTATCATGATGCTTTTACTTTTGTTGCCATGTTCCTTTTATGTTAAGGATTATTTTTTGGCTTGCTTTCTTGCCTGGTATATTTTAGCTCATTGCATCTTGTACTACACTTGAAAAAGTGTGTATGCCCGAAAACGTTTGTGATAACATACACAACGTTTCAATATCCATACTGTATTCCAACCAAACTGTTCTTACACATACACAGTGATGTGGGGGGTGCTTTGGGTGTTTGTGTGGTGTGGGTATAAAGCTGCGCCAGCATAATAAGTGAAGTGTCCAAAGATAAGAAAGCCGTAAACTTATCTGCTCATTTTGACGGGATTCGCTTTGGACTTAACTTTATTTATGTATTATATGTTTATGTCTTCTATCGATTAGCTTTTAGCTAATTAACTAATTAGAGAACTTCTAAAAAAAAATGATCCTTTAGGGCTCACACTTTAAGCTTTTTGTGAACAACTCAACCTATATGTAATAGCAAGATTGAATGCTTAGGTTACTGTGTTTAAAACAGATACATTTTTGTCTTTATTCCTGTCTGGTCATTTTTCGTATAAAGTGTTGTAAGGTGTTTCTCTTCCTGCCCAAACTCTTTGAGCCATTTCAACCAAATTAGGTCAGACGAACCCTTGGTCCAGCTTGGTTCTATAGGGTTGTTCACTAATTGGGCCAATTAAGGGGGGCCTTCTTCGAAAATCTATGAATTTGATTTCAGGTCGCAGATACATTGGGGCTAAAATCACCACTCGTCTGTCACCAGAAGATCCACTGGCCCAAACCCATTAAAACCAATGTTGGGGAGTTTAACAGATTGGATTCAATTAAAAGGTCACATGCATTGAAGAATCACAGAACTGCTGACACTTGACCCATATGGGGGTGTTAACGGATTTGGTCCATTTACAGCCTCATGTGTGCTGATTAAGGGGCATTTTGTCAGTTTAGGTAAGTTATATAATTTGTTTTCTCTTCTCTTCTGCCTAAACAATTGGATCCTAGGGAGTGCAGCCTAGCTTGGTCAAAAAAGCCACTGAGACTCATGGGGGTGGTTTCAGAGGAATGCACACCCTTGACCCCTATATACCTTTTTAAACCGCCATCATACAAGTGTTTCACATTTTGCGATCACAAAGAGAGGCAAGACTTCTGGTTCGAGAACCACCTTGTTCTTATTACCCAACATTTTTTGTACCAGTCAATTTGTTTTATCATAGTATTTCCATTGTAAATAAAATAATAAGGGCATCACAAATATTGTCCTCGTTTGAATACCATCATTGTAGGCTTCTGCATCATGATGCCGCTCTGGTGTGATAATGCTTTCATAATTCCTTAGTTTGTGTTTATACTTTATAGTACAAGGCCTTGTATAAAAGGCACCCATACGGGAAACCAGACAATACTTTTCGTTATCTAACCCTCCTAACCACATGTTTTATGAAATTACGTAAGACATTGTTGCAGCACTTTGAATACATTTCTGGATAACCTATGCAAGTAGGCTAAGTAGGTGCCTTATTGACAGTGCTTGGCCCAAAATTTCATTATTTTGAAATGTTTCATCTTGATTCCACAGGTTACATGCGAAAAATAGTAGCTTTCTTTCTTCTGACACTAAAATTGTGCCCACTTTTGCCACAATCTGAGGTTTCTGTGGACAAGGCTTATTATTAATCCAGGCCAGTTTGCGCCTTTACAGAACAACGCACACACAATGCAGAGTAGGTGCAAATGGTTTTAAGACGTTAACTCTAAGAAATTTATTACTACATAAGGTTTAAACAGCTTTTATATGACCATTGGAGAGTTTTAGAACTGTCAGTGATTGTCAAGTCTATGATATAATTGGGAGTTCAGAAGAGTTCATTGTTCCAAGGATCAGTGTTTTTCCAGTGTGTCAGTCAGGGGTCAACCTACTTTTCAGTCACAAATCTATGTAAGCCATGGGTAACCTACCTGTTTCAACACCTGCATATTGGACAAAGGGCAGTCGCAACTTGCTCCAAATTTGGTTCATGAAATGTAGAGCCTTCATATTAGTGAACGGCTCTTTTCAGAGCCACGTGCTTTACAAATTTTTTTCAGTAGGCAGTGGCTCTCTGCTACATGGTCATCTATACAGAGGACAGTCTAATAGTAGCACATCAGCTCCTCTTAAGTCAATCATTTTGGCAAGGGTGTGGCCTGTAAGGTTCATTCGTAGTATTTTTGTTCTGAAGACAACTTCCACAGCTACGCCCTGACAAATGCTTGACAGTTTTTTAAAGTCTAAAACCATATATAGTATTAATGCCTACTCAATGCAAGAAGCCCTAACTAATAAGTAACTTATTACCTTTGAGTTTTCAGGATTGACTTTCTTTGTGTTGAATTTCAGGATCGGAGGTCACCAGTCGACTCCACCATTCCATCTTGTTAATCTATATACCAATAGGAATGGAATACACACATGTTATTGGAAATTTTTAACTATTATTCTCCAGGAAGGAAGCTGCGACAAGGATGTATTTTTTAATAAATATAAATTATATATGTAAATTACCGTTTGATGCTTCCGCTAGGAAAGCGAAGTACACCTTTCGGACCTAACATCTATAGATACTTCTATCGCTCCCTCTACCAACCCTGTAGTGATAGCTTAGTTGACAAGAGCGTCGTGATAGTATACGAAGGTCGCGGGGGGACAGGTCGAATCCCGCCAAGCGCAGTTTTTTAGTTTTTTCAACCTAACAGCGTGGACATCTTCAGGTATGTTCTGCTAAATGTTCATAATATGCTTTGTGAAAATCTTCTAACTATCCGGGAACTGATTGGGACCATGAGATGATCATCAATGGTAATTATAAACAGTGTAGGCACTGTGTATATGCCACTGCAGTCACCCAATTATGTATTCCACAGTGCCACGAGAGATTATTTAGCGCATGTTACCGCCCACGATAACGAAATATACTGTGACTGACAGCTTTACTTGCAACAAAGATGGCTATTGCACAAAGATGCCTCTCCACGCTTGCCTCTTTATGTCATAACCAGTGCAGGCCACAGGCAACAATTGCCTCCCTCATTTTTTTCTTCCCCCCCCCCAACGGAGAATAATGGATTATGTGGCAAAATTCAGCGAATTGGGGTCAAAAATCACCAAATTTAGTTGGGGAAAATAGTTAAAAACACATAGGTTTTATAAATCCATATAACTGAGGCCTTATTTTCCTTCCAGTGTTGACCGAATATATGCATTTCAGCACCCCTAAAAGAGAAAATGGTCCTAACCAGTGACCCCAGGTCACACCCTGACGACCTTTACTCTTCCTCAATTCAGTTTTTGGCCCAGAGCCCCCACACGGACGCCAACATACTATCCTGTTGTGGGGAGGGCACGGAGCGGGAAGTCAACATGGAAAGGAATCCGCCTTAGTTAATGATTTTAATAAAACATAATGTGTTTTTTTAACTAACTCACATTACACTGACTGATTTCCTTACAAACCAATGTTGACTGAAATATATGCATTAAACCTCCGTTGAATGAATAATTTCAATCAACACACCAGACAGCACACTCAGTCGGAGGTGGAACATGATATTTCAAGCGCGTCAAAAGGATGCAGCCAAAGCAGGACACAAAACACGAAAAAAACTTTAAGTAACCTATGTTAAAGTATGAGATACTAACATACAATTGGACATATGATTCTCACCTAACATAACGGAATACTCCGGGGCGAGCGTCATGGTCGGCAACTAGTATGGAGCTTTATGTTTCCTGTGCAAGATGTTTTAGTGTTGTTTTCTTCTGCAGAAGACCTCCGCAAAACGTTCTCTTGTGGAGTTTCTACGTTTCGATAGTACACTGACTACGTTGCGGGAGCCCTCCACGACATTGCCGTCGCAGATATTCGCAATGCTGACCCCGCGGTGATAGGCCCATTATTGCGGTGATGTTACGCACGGAATGGGCTCAAGCTTGAGAAGCTCCTATCACTGCATTGGAGTCACTATCACAGCGCTTATCTCTTGCAATAGTCCCGCTTTGATGCGGACCACCTGTGGGGGGAAGCGTGAGTAAGAAACAAACAATCGTTCGAAAGCCCCCTGGTGACGCGGTTTCCGCTTGTAGTCGTCGTCAATGGCCGAACGGGGCACCACAGGCGATCTTCCCACACCGACGAGTGACTTTGCAAGTCGGGGTCAGATGATGGCCGAGTGTCCTAAAAGAGAATGAACTCATTTTGGCCAGAAAATCCGGCCTGAGGAAACAGCTTGACCCTGTCTCGGGAGAATTCCGACGCAGAGAATGAAATGTTTTTATTATCTCGAACCTCGTCTCCCGGAGGCAGTGCGACCAGGAAGGCAGTCTTAATGTGACATTTTTCAGTGGACGCGTCAGACATTGGTCTATGGCGACTTCACGACATAGTCTAAGACATTATTAAGGTCATGGTGGACACCTCCTGGCCGTGGAGGGTCGAGAGGTCCCAGAAGAAGGAGACGGTCGAGCCATCATAGTTAATGGTCGACCCGTCTCAAACTTGTGGATCGCTCGGTAGCGGAGTTGTTAATTCGGACTGTTTGATAAGTTTCAAGTCCGCTATCGAAGCGTCGGTGAGAAAGTCAGCGATCTCGGTTACAGACGCTCGGTCGGAAGAGACTTCTCTTCGCTCACATCAGCGGAAGTAGTAGGGTCCAGATGCTTAGAGTAAGCGTCCATGGTAGATCTCTTCCCCCTCTTCCCGCCTGATATGAGGGAGGACAGCCTCTGCGAAAAGCCTGAATCATCAGGACTTATACTGCTTCCCCTTCCCAGGCGCCTTGCGTTTGGGGGGGGGACGAGACTTGGTCGGCCCGGGCTTATGAGTAGAAGGTGCAGGGGATGCAGGCTTCTTGGGTGGATGAGCCTGGGCGGCTTCGCCTGCTTGGCGGCGCGCAACGCTTCATTCTCTTGTATGCCAGAGGTTACACCAGGTCGGGTGCTAACCTCCCAAAAGGGGGAGAATGCAGTTGGGACAGCCTTGCCCGTTGGCAACCTGGCCGCCAAGTTGAGGGTCTATGTTGGAGTCCTCAGACACAGAGTTGTAATCTCCTTCGGTAGTTCAACGACTAGCGAAGTTTCACCGGGGTACGGACGGAGAGCTTCTGAGGATATCCCCGGAACACTCAACCCCAGAGACTTATGTCGGTCGGTGAGGGCCAATGCCTGGACACGTTCCAGAGGGAGGGATAGGTTAAGATTAGATTGAGCGGTCCCTCCTCCGCACTCCTCTCAGGCAGCGCAGGGACAGCCCGAGACTCTGGGCAGCTCTGCGCAGCACGTGAGGGGTGCACGCGGGCCAAAGGTCCACCTTCTTCCCACTCCGGAGCTACCGCTGGCCGAGACGACTGCAAAGGATTGTCACCTGGTGACTATCCTCCGACCCGAGTCTCCTCCCTCTCCCGCAACATCGAAGCTGCGGCCTGGTAAGAGGCCAGAGAGTATGGCACGGTAGAACGAGAGAAAGAGGCTGTTGTGTCCTGAGGATTGGCACGGTAGAACGATCAAGAAATGGGCGGCGATGCCTGAGCCCCCCGCGGGAACCAAGCCAACTTACTGATCCGGATGAATCGCAAGACGCAGCGGCGGACCGCTAAGCGATCTCCATTGGCTGAACCACATGTGTTTTGGCGCAAAGGGAGCTATGAGTATGACACTACACCCCTCCCGCCCAATTTTCGGAACTACATATTAATCGGAATTGGTGGGAATGCATAGGCCGTGATCCCCGACCATTCTATCGCCGGAGCGTTGACTGCGTACGCCCCCGGGTCGTGAGTCCGGCAGCAATACAGAGGGAGCTGGTTGACCTCAGACAATAAGTGGAACCGTCGATCTGAGGGGTAGATAGAAACATCTCGAAGATCTTCTGAACGATTGTCGGTTAAGTATCCATTCCGAGGCCGTCGTCCTCCCGCGAGACAGATCGTCGACAAGGAAGTTGACGGCACCAGGAATGTTACCACGACAGCGTGATGGCCCTGTCCCGACACAACGTAATGGATACGCATGGCATTGAGAGACATGGTCCGGACCGAGTCCCGCCCTGCTTGTTGATGTAAGCCACCACGGTGGAATTGTCCGTCTGGACAGACACTGGAGTTGATCACCATCGCCTCGAGTGAGCTAGTGTACTTTCCAAAGCCCACAGCGCGCGGCGATTGACAGGGCGCGTGCCTTCGTTTGGGTTCCAGTGAACCCTCCACCAACCAACTTTCGACGCCAGTACTGTGGCGGTAATTAACTGTATCGACAGGACGCGCGGGGAAAGAAATCCCCTGAGTCAGTTTGGGCGGTGAGCCCACCATGCCAGGTGCTCCCGGATCTCCGTGTTGACGGGGATCAACGGGAGTCTGTGTGTCGAATGGGCCTGTAATGTCGTCCGAGTTGCAATTGAGCATCTCAATGTGGAAGTCGACGTACGGTACTAGATCGACGAAACTGTCTAAGAAGCCGTGGAGGGGCTCCCTCCCGAGGGAGAGACCCCTCGGCCGCCGTGCGCCTCGGATTTAGACTTGCTTCCCCTTCCCTGGCGCCTTGCTTTTGGGAGGGCGACGAGCCTTTCGTCCTGGCCCCGGGCGTCTGAGAAGAAGTTGCCGTGGCTGCGGGCTTCTTGGGGTGCTTACCTGTGCCGGGCTCCGCCTGCTTGGCGGGGAGGCCCGTAATGAGGAGCGGGAAACGCTTCTCTTCTTCTTGCCGAAGAATCTCCCGGAGAGATCTTCGTCGCCTGGGCATCCTTGAGCGCCTGCTCAGACTCTACAAACTTCCTTGAGCAAGAAGGAAGCGCTGAACTGACCTCAAGAGGCTCCCGCGACCCTGCTTGGTTTTAGAAACCTCCGATGCGAGATCGGAGTCTCAGGGTGCACAGAGTAAAACAGGCGTTCTCGCGCCGAAGGAAACTGAGGCGACGCGCCATAGACAACAATCGAGCCTCGTCTGGCCTTGTCACTGCGAAGCTAGGACATTCACGGGCATCCGAGTCCTTCGGGGAGAAAACTCCGCCTTCGCCCACAGGATCTGAGGTGGTGGGCGAGGACCATAGAGAATGCGCCTACGCGTATGCCAGAGGTTACCGCCAGGTCGATGGTGCCTTAAATGATCCCAAAAGGGGAGAATGCAGTCGGGGCACCCTGTCCGCCAAGTCGATGTCTATGTTGGATCCCCTCAGGAAAGAGTTGTAATCTCCTGCCAAAGTTTTCACCGGGTACAAGAGAGAGCTTCTGAGGAATCTCCCATAACTCCTCCACAGTAGACCTACGTCGGTCGGGAGGGTCAACGCCTGGACACGTTCCGGAGGGAGTATAGGGAAGCCCAGATTGGGCTGTCCCTCCTCAGCACTCCTCTCAGGAGCGCAGGACAACTGAGACTTCTCGGCGCTCTGCGCATCACGTGAGGGTTGCATGCACGCGGGCAGAGAGTCCACCTCTTCCCACTCGGAGCTAACCGCTGGCTTAGACGACTGCGAGGATCGCACCCGGGGTTACTACTCCTAGCCCGAGTCTCCCTCACTGGCGCTGGCCTCCGAAACATCGGTAGTCTGCGGCCTGTAAGAATCCTGAGAGGACGGCACGGTAGAACGAGCAGATAGACTAGCGTCGCCACCTTGCGGCGATGCCTGAGCCCCCCGCGGGACCAAGCCACTGGCCATAGCTGGGCAGTCGGAGCCAAGGGCCTCAACTGAACCCCGTCCACCTGACAATGGTCAGGCCGAGAAGGCGTGGGGACACACCCCTAGACACCCCCTTCCTAGGTACGCTAGCCGAGGGTAATGGACTGGGGTGGGTGGTAGACAGCCCTGCCCGGCCCGGTAAGTAGGCTGTACGACCGCAGCATGGTCACCACCCATTAAAAGTGATGAGCCGCTGCAGCAGGCGCGCAACGGCTCCTCTCACAGCCGGATCGGTTGCATCCAGCAGCGGAGGCGCGATGTAGCTTAGCCCGGAGGCTCCACAACGGAAGCCCAGGTTGAAAGACCATACCAGACTGATCCACCCCAGCAGTCCAGCCCACTGGTGTGGGTAAGCTCTGTAGGAGACGCAGCAAACCTGAGAAGGTAGGCGGCGGCGGGTACTGTGCCCACGCGGGAGCAGGCCACGGAGCATGACCACAGGAGCGCCGCGCGAGGCACCCACAGGTACCCCGCAGCAGGCGGACCCTCGCGAACGGTTGCAGGATCCCGACCACCTGTGACCGCAGCAGGCGTACCCGCATATGAGGCCTGAGCTGACGGAGTCAACTGGGCGCATCAGCGCTGGCCCACCTGTCGAGTGCCCCTCACGCCACGCCAATCCCGAAGGGCCCGGTATACATGCGGAACAGACTGGTGTGGCACAGCATGACAGCCTGCTAGCCATGCGAGGAGCAGTGAGCTTTGCCAATACCCTGCTGCGTTGCCCCTCCGAGGGACACCGTAGCCAACGCCTCAGGAATCGCCGGAGCAACCCCTTAAGTGAGTACTATACCGTGGTCGCTGTCAAGGTGCCCTAATACAACCGGACCGTAATGACGCTAGGTATCGATACAATTGCGTTGATAGCCCCAGACCCAGGGGCATCATCACCAACGGCCTACTCACCATACCGAATGTCCGCAACCGCCAAGTCCCCAGGGGAAATGGCAGAGCAAACTCTCGCCAGCCTGCACCGGTAAAGCCCCTAGGGCTAGAACAGGCGAGCCAGCGGCCGTAGCCGCACCATTGAGTGACCAAATTCACCCCTGACACGCGCGGAATAGCCTAAGCTACACCAACACCACCTTCTGGTGCCCCCCCCAAGCAGCGGGGACTGCCTTGGATTACCCCCGACCGGAGCCCGACTTACCTCAACACGAGAGGTGTACCCATGTTTCAATGCGGCCATTGAACGCCTACAGCCCATACAAAACGAGGATCAACCGGCTGTTGCGGGACACTGCCTGTGGTTGACACAAAGAGGATGGTGATCCCACTCATGAATGGACGCGGGGCAGTGTGCGCAATTGTGCGACATTACGGGGGTAAGCGTGAGCTAGATGGAAAAGCGGCGCATAAAACTGCAAGAAATACCAAGCGTGCCGTGGAGGTGTCCCGGTACGCAACGTCGGGAACTACCAAAAACCACTCGGTAACTGAGTCACACACGGTAAGAATTTTCCAACACATCGACATATTTTATTAAATATACAAAGCTATAATAAAATCAGAGAACACACTACTCCAATAGACTGTTTTATTGAATATTAGCAACTACAAAGAAACAGAACAGTCTCACATAACCAAGCATCCAAAAGCCACGCAACACAAGCGGCAATGGTGCCTTTGTTTTACCCTTTTTTCCCTATAAACTCACATTACCGCATACGCGGTACTAAAGATACATAATAAACTCTCCACCGGGCGTAAAAATCTCTGTATTTTCTCATTCCATCCGACCAATAGAGCGCTATAAATCCAGTATAGAATCCAGTAATATATCCATATAGGAGTATATCTAGTAAAAAGGGAAAAAGTAAAATTCCCGTTTGAAGACACAACAGTCCAGTAAATCAATATCTCAGATATAATTTGGCTGCAAACAACAGATCCTGCGATAACCCGCCGTCTTGATGGCTTGCCAAAACGGAATTGAAGAAGAGCTAAGGTCGACAAGGTGTGACCTGGGGTCCTGGTTAGGACATTTTTCTCTTTTAGGGTGCTGAATAGGTATTTAGTAATAGGAAAAGGTATATGGTAAACATTTCCTGCCACCTGAAATTTCACCATGGGTTAATGAGAAATAGTTGCTCTGTTTTTCTTCTAATACTAAATCAACAATTTTGATTGGGGTAAAGTGTGGGGTCACCCACCATTAAAAACACATTTCCACATACCTTTTCTCTATTGATAACCACTGTTTTTCTTGTCCTCGTATGATCCACGATGTTTCGCCTCTAACTTTGAGTGGCAATTATACATATCGCCGTCTCTGATTAGAGGATGACCTTTTAGACCCACTTTAAGATGCCTTTGTCGAAGATCAAACCCACCACTTCACGACCTTTGATTGGACATGAAATACATTGAAAACGGAATGTGGCACCTAAACCAAACACAAATTATTTTGTCAATTAGCTATTTATACTTTTTTTTTTTTGTTTTTTTGTCTTTTACCTCCACTCTCAAGTTTTTCTCATTATCTGACATGTTTACTTTAATCAAAGCAGTTATGTTCTTTTTTAAACACACAATATACAACACAGAATTTAGTTTTAAGCACATTCAAAGTTTAGTTCTTGTACTGTTTGTAAGTGTAATTTGAAAGGAGAAGGTGGGCTTTTCATCTGAGTGGATAAGAGAGGCTTTGAGTTTCTTAATCTAGCCTGGTGGCCCCTTAGCAAATTGTAAGGCAGAAGCAGGCGCACATAAAAATAGAACTGCAAACAACACTGGAGTTTCCCATACTATGCCGCCATTGCTGCAATCTCTCCGCAAGTTCACGTATTTGTAAATTATCATTTGTTAAAAATAAGGAAAAGTGTGATCCAATAAATTCCCTTTATGTTCACTTTTCTGAGTTTCTCACATCCCAATTCTACTGTGATAGCCTTTCATCAAAGCATTTGTTTATGTATGACATTCAATATCCCATATCACAGCCTGATCACCAGCATTGGCACTTTTCATACCCACATTGCGACATGTTTGGGACATCCCACACACTTATAAGTCTGTCCCAGCTTGAAGTACGAAGGAGCGATGCGGGCGTATACATTGCACCGACTTTCGCGCTGCAACTGAAGGCAGTAACTGGGCTTACGCGAGCGTGTCACCTCATACTTCAACAAGACAACGTAGATCTGAATTGGCATCCTGATCATCCCGCTTTAGTCAAGCATTAAAATGTGAATAGTAATTTCATGATCAAGGATTGATGGTCTCATCACTATTGGTTTCTGTCATGGAATTGTCTGCTGCAGCTGCTCGATACAGGCCCCAAAAAAAATTTTATTGTTGTTCGCCGTAATCCGTTCGACCCTGAAAAACATGACGACTCAAATTTTGTTATGCAACTTAAGTACAATAAAAACAAAATCTGCCGACCAATGAATTTTATTTACTTATTTATTTTTTTTTACAACACAAATGAAAAAACACACAAATTTAAAAACCCCCTTCCCCAAAAATAAAAAAAATAAAAAAGATCTTTGCTATGTAATTGGAAGAATGCTTTAAACAGTAGCATGTGCATTCAATTTAGTAAAACATGTTGAAGTTCATCTTTCAAAAATCTACCTGACCCTATATTTTTCCACTGTTACAGCAACACATTTTTAGGCCTAATTGGCAGATGCTCCTTGCATGGCTCGAAAAGTGGGGAATTTGGGAAGCCCCTTCCCATGAAAGTTGGCAATTTGGAGGGAAACTTGGCATTTGGAGGGAAATTATACATAAGATATAGTGGGAAATCTCTGAGAATACAACTATCTTCCCGGGAAATTTTACATTTTTCCGAGCCCTGGCTCCTTGCCAATATTCTGTGGACATGCAATCAGGTGTATATCCTTACGCTCATCCTATTAGAATGAGCCTCTGGAAAGTACCCCCCCCCCCCCCACCATTGTAATGTTGAACTCTGGTACAGGTTAGGCCTTAGTATGGGGGATTCATTATGTCATAATGTCATATTGTGGGGAGAGGAGGAGGTTAAATACCTCAACTTCTGACGTGTTTTGTGTCAATGGTAGTTTGGCAAGTCACAGCCATTACCAGCATTAGGCTTCAACTTGCCTTTATCTGCTTCATCCTCCTTTCTGAATCGGAACCCTGAAAATAAAGTTAATATGAGTGTTAATTTTTATTTTTTATGTCCTATTTAGCTGGTAGATCATTTGAGTGTTCATACAATGCTTTCCAATGATGACCAGAAGTACCAGGATGGCTTGAAACAGTGAGAAGTTACACCTCCACATCTTAAAAAAAAACTGACTGCAATTTATGTTGTAAGGTATGACTCTCTATGTACATGAGAGAATCCACTGCTTAACGTCTTCTTCTTAATGCTAGATTTGACTGCGTCTATTTTGAATTTTATGGTCATTTCATTTATTCATGCCGGATTGACGGATTGCGACCTATTTTGAAAAGGCACGGCGGCACCAATTGAATGGATTTTGGTGTTTTTAGGGGCGCGCGCCAATTGTGTAGGGCAATGACGGCAATGCGTCAGTATTTTGCAACCAGTTATAAAAAGGCTAGAGACGCCACAGGTGACCATTAAACCAAATAACCTAATTCATAAAAATAAAAACCATTGGCAAAACTTTCCCCCTTATACAGTATGTTATTGCCCCCAACTCCTACATCCCCAAATAATCAGTTGCACACTAATGACATATAAATAATAAAATCTAGACCACTATCAGCAACTTTATTTTGAAAAATTTCAAGCAGAGTGAAAAATTTCCCAAAGCACACTTCCAAATTCCATCCAAGCAACATGCTCAAACTTCCATAAAAAACAGCAAAATAAAGGCAACACAGCGTGTATTTTTCATACTGGTGATAAGAGATTGATGTTTATGTTCCAGAAGTTTCAAGGCAGAGAAAAGGAATTCAAGGCAGAAAAATGTCGCTAATTTTGCGATATTTCACTTTTATGAAGGAGTTCTTTAAAAAAATTAGTATTTGGATTCCTTCCTACAAAATCCTCCTGAAGGTAGCATCATAGTCTAGCAAGGAATATCAGAGTGGGTAAATTTAGAATGTTTACCACTGACATGCAAAAAACACTATTTATTAATTTCTCTGATTTAAAAATAATACGCACATATGAAATGGTTTCATGGCGTGCATCGTTTAAAATGGAAATGTTGGAAAGAATGGTGATTCTCTACAGATGCGATGTGTTTCTGAGAATTATGGGATTTTTTTATCACTGCTCTCTTTGATGGGCCTAACCAGTTACTTGGTGCAGGTTTTTTAAATCACTAAAGGAACAACATTTGCCGATATATATTTGACAATTTCTGCTTAGAATTACACCCTGAATATTTCCAAAAAGTATTACTCTTTAAACATAATACAAACAAATATGCCGTACCTATTTCTTGTCTGATTTCTTTTCTCTGGTTTCTTTTCTGAGTTGTCCCTGGTTCTCCAGACCCATTTGCCATTTGTTTCTGGCACAAACATAAAAACAGATGTGATAAATTGAGCAGAGCGGAATACAGCTTTTGCAATTGCCATTTGGGCACAATCCATGTCAAACGTGGTAAAACTGCCACTCCAAAAGTAGAATAATAAAATCAAAAACTTGGCTTAAAAAGTGTTGGGTGGCAAAAGCAGGCTAAAAAAAGGGAGTAGGTTGGTTCTTTACAAAATCTGAGACGTAATTTAGGTAAAACACAAAATTGTGAAATAGTTCCTGTGGATGTTTTTATCTTTTAAATTAAAGGGTGGAAAAAACTACATTTCAGGTTACCAATCAAACAATGGTTGTTTAGTAATTAAACATTGGGTAAAAATAATTTTTGATTTGTGTGTGTAAATGTGTCATTTTCTAACATTCTGAAATATTACACACCGTATAGTAAATTACAGTCTACTTACAAAGACCCATATCTCTTCCCAAATTCAAGAAAAAATATGCCATCAAATTTTCTACCCTAAAAAAAGTTATAAACAAGAAATACAACATTTGAATGGAGAACCATGGATTTGGGGCATCATATGGTTAATTGGCCCAATTCCAAACGAACCACATGGAAATGTGTGGGAATTTGATATTTTATCTGTAGATCTTCACAATTTAAATCCAGAACTTGTGAGAACCCCAAATAAATCCCAGAAAGTCATTGGTCCCACAGGGATTCCAAACTGGGCCCTTTGCAAGCCAAATAAATTTCCGGCAAGTACATAAAGGCCCGTTTTCCCAAAAAATAGAAAATGGCGGCTCTGGTCGGTTAAAGATTAATTTGACCCATTTTCTTTGGTGTTTCTACCCATAGCATTAAAAATTGCACCACATGAGTACAGTACCATGAACGGATTATACAAAATACAACTAAGTCTGCAATCAAGGATGAACTAAACTCTATCCGATCGCTGGTAGAATCGTTTGTTGCATTTTCATCTTGTCGTGGATGTATCCACATGTGGTCCACTAGGTAAACAATGAGGCAATTTATTAACTGTTCAATCCCGATCACTGCAGGGGCCGGGGGTGGGATTTGACTGCCTTGCCGGGAAAAGTTGCCGAATAGTTGCCGCAAAATTTACATAATAAAACAAAGTGGATAATTCTTCCAAAATATTGTTAATTGATCATTACAAAAGAGTCAGACAAAAAGTTTAATGACTTTTACCATAGAAAAATACAAAATCCGCTGTTTTCTGTGGCCAATTCCGCACGGGAAGGTGAAATCACGAATAATATGTCATTTCGCAATCACGATTTTCCCAGCCTGGGAATCCACGGTCAATGTGGTGACAGAAGCAAATAACATAATCATCACTAGACGACTGTCTCCCTATTACCATGGTAGCCCAGGCTGTGGCTGTGTTAGGAACACTTACCTCCTGATCTATTTCAGCCTGTAATCTCTTTGCTTCCTCCTGTTAATTCTTTTATCTTCGGCTCATCGGCTGCCGCCTCCTGTTTCCTCTTCTCCTCTGCGGCTTTTGGCGCAGCCCTTCTCTTCTCGTGCCTTCTTGGCTGCTGCTGCTTCTTCCTCTTTCTTCTTCCGCCTCCGCCTCATCGGCTATTCTCTGATGGCGCTTAAAGGCATCTATAACAAGCTTGCGGCAACGCAAAATAATAATTTTGAAGTGTAAGAAGTATTTTATGAATAATGTATAAAAAAAAACATTTTCTGGGTGGGACCAATAGCCATCATCGGCAATAACCATCATGTCACCTAAAACATAAATGGTACCGTCTTCACTCACAGTACAGAGAAGATTTCAGTAGCTTCCCCATTCCTGCTTTCACAATGAAGGTTTGTGTACGCCATATGATTGAAAAGTTAGAGATCAAACATGGCTAATTTGACATTACTGATCACAACTTACTTGCAATTTTAAAGAATGTGTCCATCCTAACGACTCACATGACTACCTGTACAAACCTTCCTTGGGAAGCAATTCATTGTGGGAACTACTGATACCTTCTCTTCTCACGACCATTTTTTAGCCCTAATGAAATATATAATCAGCAATGTAATGGAATTTGATGCAAATGTATACAACCTTGACGAAGAGTCAAAAAAGATCCAAACTGGTGTCCTTGTCTCTGTGCACATGCTCGATATTCTTGTATTGGGCGACAGCTTGCACACAGTTTGATGATCACAAATGATTAAAAAAAATCACACTATTGCCTTTATGAGTAGAATATCTGAGGCACATAACTACTTCAATAATAACCTGCAAAGATGGTGAAGACACCATCATGATTCACCCAAAGATCCAAAATATTTGAAATTTTGCATTTTTTTTTTAAAATTTTAGTGAAGGATAAGTCTTACCTGTAGGACTCTTGTACGGTATATTTTCCAACTGAAAAATTTACAGAAAAGGAAAAACAGCACTGTCCAAAGATATGACTCCCCATTCAAGAGAGCGTGGTTGGATAAGTGCCGTATGAACCTATGACTGAAATATCGGATTTTGTCTTTTATAGTTCTTTCAGACAGCACTTGCAGGGTATGTTTAAATACCTATACTTGTTACACAAATGCAAAAAATCTGATTTTTGGTGTGTTTTTTTTTTTCTCCTTTAAGCAAATCACTGATAGTGCCGTAAGATCAACTATGTAGCACACAGTTTGGGTGACATAGTTGCTGTTTTTTAGCTATCAACAGAGGCTAACTTTGAACCAGGTTTAAATCTATGGTTGATCTAATGAGTGGACTTTTTTTTTCCTCCTTCCACACTCTATAATGTGTTGTATGGGGAGAAATTACTCATGTGTGGGCTTGACCAGGTCTCCATGAAAATTTCTCACCTTACATTTAACTTTCACATATTTTGAAAGCAAAAGTTCCACACCCATGTAGGACCAACCCTTGTTTAAACTTGGATCTAATGGTTCGACTTCCTTTGAGAATACCATTCATGACCTTCTTCTCTGCTTGACCTTTTTGGGCTCCTGTAAAAAAGTCTGTCTTCCTCCTCAAGAAAGAGAAGAACGATGAGAGCTGTATTGGAGAAAAAGGAAAAACAAAATCACATTCATTTGTTAATATTGTGCATAACGTTAGGAGTAACTTTAGGTTGCTTGTTCCGATCGCCTTGGGACCCCCCTGACTTCCCCGGAAGTGGAGAAGTAGTTATCAATTGATTACAGATGAAAGGCTGTAATTTTCTCATTGTCCTCCGTAAATTTCAGCTTCCTAATTATTCCATTCCCAGATACTGACAAAAAAATGCCATAACCAGCAATTTTAGCACAGTAGTGAAAAGGGCATTGCACTATGGCATTATGAGTGTCAGGCTCCCATATCAATAGAGAACATGATAGACAAAAATTGGAACAAGCACCTTTAAAATCAAAAGCTTTCTGTAGTTATCCTCAAAAAGGCAGCCATATTTTATGAGCACTACCATATACCATAATATACCCATCTTCATCTTGAACTCTACATATACAATGACGTAAATATAACCCAGACCCGAAGATTATCCCGAAACGGCGTAACCAAAAGGTTCGAGGGTGCACAAAGGATATAATGAGCATATTGCACTTCTTATAATAGTTTGGGCACCACCACATTTGGGTACGTATCGTCGTATTTGGAAAATCTTAATGCATATTTATGAGGACACGCGGTATTTACGTTCGTCACAATCAGGAGTGAAAACAACAATAACAACTGATGACACATGCTATCACCGGACTCAAATATCTATTCCTAGCAAAATTAACAGGGTCATTGAGGAGACTTTTTGTGCATTAGGAATGCAGGAATTTTTTAGATGCATGTTTCTTCACGATGGATCTGGTTTCGCATAATTAGCAGTAAAATCGGCGAATAAGACAAATGGAACACTGGGGAAATGCAAAAATGATAACATAACGTGTGACGCCACAATTTTCTATATGCGTGTGCAGTGAGACTAACAGTGACGGACCAGAGCGTGATTACGCAGCAAACAACCACGGCGCGACGGTATGTGAGAGAAATCGGTTACGGGCTGGGCTATTCAATACACGCGATTCCCCTCTTGGTTTATTATTCCAGCTCTATGCATATACACAATATACCATTTGAATGGGGTTTTGTAAACTATTATAACTACCAAAGTTACCACAGACAGAATTACACAGTGCAGTATTTGTGGTTTATAAAGCTTGTACCTGTTAACTGATGAATAGTGTGCCAAAGTGGGTACGGTAAGAAATCTACTAACGCACTCCACAGTTTTCCTCCCTGCACTGTGCAAATACAATTGAAACAGGCTTCGCGTCTCGTGCTTAAATAGCAAGGGGTATCCCAAGGGAAATGTCTGAGGGGCAGCTAAAAGCAATTTGGTGTCAGCGATCTCCGGAGGGGACGGGAAAAATGTCCAACGCGGCAGTTTCAAACGCAATTCGAGCTTCGTCGATATACTGAGGGAGAAATGTCAGAGCAGCAGTTAAAGGCAGTGATGTCCAACCAGCAATAATCGGCAATGAAAAACTATGCTTTCTGCCATGCCGCTGAGGGTTAGGGTTAATATGATTTTGAGTTTTGATTGTTCCAATTTTTTGACAAATTGGACAATTGTAACAGACCTAGTAATAAAACAGAAAGAGTTTAGGATATGCACCCACCCTTTGAATGCAGCTCACGGAATAACACTGCAGCCGTTTAAGGATATGTGGCAGAAAAATGGGAAAGAAATTTAGTATTGTGCCACCACAAATGATTCGGCAGCCTATCAGATTAAACTAGCATTGTGAGGATGTGGTGGCAAAATACTGAATTCATACCACAATGAAACATCCAAAAAAACCTAAAAATTTACTACTGAAGAAAAAACTCAACACAAAATGCATGATGCATCGACGGTGAAGCCTTGGTTAAGTAGAGCAAGTAGAACGAGCTTGAGCGGCTTACAACGAGACTCTGGAATGTGCCTATTCATAAGTGTTCACAAAAGGGGCAGGACTTCGTATTACCACAAAACCGCAAGATCGAAATCAATCCAGTTTGCGAATAAGCTTTTCTTCAAGACTATTCTAGTGAACAATGAATAAAACAAAAGTTGCTGAAATCACGAAATGCGCCTTCAAGTAGAAGACCGCCTTTAAACCCAGCACCGCAAACATTTCCGGAAAGCGGCGAAAGATCAACCGATGCCCTGCCACTGGAAATGGTACATGAGCAGCCATATCACTCACCACATGTCACGCACCTGAGCACAATTTTCAAACACAATCAGCACATGAATTAAAAGCTCAATTTGAAAATATATTAACACCATTTTTTGACCATGATCATTCAAACTACGCTGCATGTATGCTTTTGAACAGGAATAAATACACGAGCCATACATTTTTCCTCCATCACAAAATGACTGCCATGAATGAAAGATTCCGAACAAATAGGTTATGCCGGCAAGTACGAGGTTGAGCAAAATGTTTTATTATTTTGCTGACAGAATTCAAGGTTATGCACCTGGCCCCGGGGTACCCGGGGATGGCCGGGCGTGCACATAGGTGGGTTTTTGCAGGGACTGACTTTTAAGGAGCGTGAGAGTGATAGCTCCCTAAAAAAAAAAAAGCTCTCCTACGCACTCTGTAGGAGGTGATTTACAGGGATATATGCTCAAAGAAAAGCTCCCCAAAGCCCCCCCTGATATGACCAGGGGAGCTTTTTACCGAGCTCCACCTTATTTAGAAGTCGGTCCCTGTTTTTGAAATGTTAAACTCAGGGACAGGTCCCGGCCCTGCGGGGAACATTTTTATGTCAAACCCGGCCCTTGCTAGCCGGGTAAAAGCGTCAAAATGTGTCAACCCGATTGTGGGATTCATTTCCGGGTTTATATAAGAGTCAGCTTTTCGGAAGGGGGTACACAAATGAGTTATACATTTTTGGAGAAATTGCGCTTATGTTTGGTCGACCCCAAAATCCCGGCTTTTATTGACACGTGAACTCCATGAAACGTCAGGATATGCCCGGATCAACCCGGCCAAAAAAAAGGATCAACTCCGACTATCATGGTGGTAAACTTTGAAAGTGTCAAAAACAAAGGGTCAGCTTGGCAGCGTGCTTAGCAAATCATGTCTGATATAATAGTAGGGACAGAAACCTGGTTGAACCCGGAAATGGCAATAGTGAAATTATCCCTGATAACTTCACAGTTATCCGAAAGACAGGAAGGATAACTATGGGGGGTGATGATATCTGTGAAAATGACCTTGTGTGCGCCCACCAACCTGACATGGACCCAACTGTGAGATTTTTTTTTTTTTTATGGGTTAAGATTAAACTTGCAGGTAGTAAGTTATTAATATTGGCACTTTCTATCGCCCCCCAAATCAAACTGACCCAAATTATCTGAACGAGTAGAGTGTCCCGTCCATTTCAAGGATCCCGCATAAAAACATTATGCTCGGCTATGTGGTGATTTTAACTTAGGAGGCATTGATTGGGCCCCCACTAAAACTACTAAACCGTGGATTCCACTTAAAAATCTGAGTCAACAACTTATTGACATGATAGACGACTTTAACCTTTAACAAGAGTTAGAGAACCAACAAGGCAAAAACCAAACCACAACATTCTTTAATTTATTCTTTACCAAATCCAACTCTAGTTTTAAAAGTCTATCACATACCATGGCTTAGTGACCATACATGACGGTTATCGCAATGGTAACTGTCGTCTTACACCCCAGTTATGTCTCACAAACCACCCCCTAAAATCTTCCTTTAAATAGGTTGATCTGGGATGGTAATGAGATCTGGAACGGAGTAAATTTGGTAAAGCTTCTCACTAAAGGACACAAACATGAGTGATGTTGAAAGCCTATGGTCCCAATTCAAAACTTTACGCTTGAACTATGGATACTTACATTCCATCAAATTGTTACCAGAAAGAACAAGCTGCCCTGGATTAATAAAAATGTCCCAGAGAATTTTTTACACAGCGAAGCAGCGTGCCTTCAACCGAGCCAAAAAAAAGCCACGTGAGGCTGATCTGGGTTTTTCCTTTAGATAATTAGAATGAACTCACACAAGGCGACGATGAATGCCATAGACGGCTATAATCAGAAAGTTTCTGTTTGGAGTCTAAGAAAAAATATTTCTGGTCCTTTGTCAAAGTTAGAAATAAGGATCATCTGGTTCATACCTGCCTGAAAAGATCGGGTGTGTTATCTCTAAATATAAAAAAGGCTGAATCTTAAACACCAATCAAATCTGTCTTTCTTCAGAAACACCAGGAGGACATGGCGTCAATCCCAGACCCATCAACCAAGCAAATTCCCTCCAATTCCTGATATTACCATCTCCACTGAAGACATTGAGAAATTATTAACAAATACGAACCCAAACAAAGCCACAGGGCCTGATTGCATTCCACCTCGGTCTTGAAAGAGTTTTGCCATTGAATTATCGCCTATTCTATCAATCATTTATCAGCTTCTCTCAACACAGGAAGCCACTGCCAGATTACTGGAAAATTGCTAATATTTCACCCATATATTAAAGCTTGATCGCACAAAAGCATGTATTTTGGGCCCTGTTTTTTTAGTTTCGTTCCAGTAAATCTAGAACATGTTAGTCCATTCACATATAATGAAACATTTGACAACCATAAAATATTAACATCACAACGAACATGGCTTCAGAGCCCATTCTTGCACTCGACTAATCCAAACATCCATACTTTACCACCTCCCTCATAAACGTAACCATCTGGATGTTATTATCATGATTTTTCAAAGCTTTCGACTGTGTTCCTCATAATCGTATTATTGCTCAAATTAGATCAATATGGGTAGGTGGTAAGGTCAAGGAATGGTTGTCTGGATTCCTTAAGGGGACGCAACACAGCTTGTTGTTGTTGGAGGGACATTCAAACTGGACCACGTGGACTCGGTTCGGGGTGCGTCCCCCAGGGGACAGTACTGGGTCCCTTACTATTTTTAGCGTATATAAATGACCTGCCAGATAACCTGCACTGTACAGTGCGTCGGTGTTTCGCAGACGCTGTGTCATTTAAATACCATCCCGTAATACCCGTGAATGACAGATTACTTCCAACCATATCTTGAGACTCTTTCCGCTTGGGAGAAACGCTGGACAATGAAGTTCAATGCTATATTCTCCGTATACCATCTTCAAAATCTCCCCATCATATCCCCCTACACTCTTGCAACCTCTGTACTCCAGGAAACACAAACTCACACATATCTTGGTGTCGACATCCAACAAGACTTGAAATGGAATCCACATCAATAGAATCTCATCTTCTGCCAGCAGAACTTTAGGATTTGTGCGGCAGAAACCTCCATTCTAGTGCACCAGAGAAACCAAATCTCAAACTTTACAAAATGCTTTGCGCCCATGTGTTGAATACTGCTCCTGCTAATGGGATCCTTGACCAACAAAAAACGAACACACACTGAACACGAAAAAATCCAAAGGCGTGCTGCAAGAATGGTTTCCACAATAATTATGGATTGGATTACATAGTGGGTGTCAGAACTCATACATAAACTTGACGTGAGAGTCCGTATAGCTACCAGGAGAACGCAGAAACAATTGAACATCCTGCACAAAGTCCATATGGGGGGCACCTTAAGCTACCGGTGCAAAATTACCTCATAGCCTTCCTCAAAGACAAACTCGCGTTCCGAAAGCAAAACAACCTTCTTAACATACTCACGCCTTGATTGCCATAAGTTTTCTTTCATCCCATACCTCTAACAATTAGAGATTGGAATAATGTCCAAACACTATCTTCTATACAAACCGGACCATTAAATCAGCTTGTCAATTAACTTCGAGCCCCTACAAGCCAAGACTAGTTCGTCATCTAGCTTTGCACACAAAACCATTTCTGCACGGTTTGTCCCACCCGGGCTGTGTGCATATCCAAGTAGAAGAAGTAACATTCCTTCCCGGCATCCTCGGTACACCAGGGCAGGGGCATTTTTTGATCGCAAAGGATATTCCCATGACTGGTCGTGCGAAGAAGAACGAACCATTCCACCTATTCGTACTACATTCGCGGAGACAACGCTCTCCTCGCTATTCGCGCACAAACGCTGACTTCACACATCACACGAACCAAATCCATCAAGGGCTGTCACAAAGCCAGAGTATGTAAAACTCCAACATCACGGTCTTTGCCGCGGGTCGTTGCCTGCCCTGACTCATTTACTAATTTACTGAGTAGACCTACTTGTTCATTGTTTATTTTCTATTTAACCCCTAACCCGGACCGGGTCATTTTTGGCCGCCGACTGCCCAAATGCAACAAATGGCACTTTATTTTTATTTTTAACGCCCAATCCCAACGACAGGCAAAGTTTGCGTTTCATTGCATCTCGGCCATTTTTTCCCGGCACCGGAATAAGTAGCGTAAAGAAAATAAACGGCCCATGCAACTAAAAACATTGCGTCATTTTCCGAAGAACTGCCCAAATGCAACGAAAAACATCGCATCATTTTCCCGGAAGACGGCCCAGATGCACGAAACTCGCGCCATTTAACCGGAAAGACTCCCCAGATGCAACAGAAAACATCGCTTGCGAATGCAATAAAACAGGGAATAAATAAATAAATAATAATGGATTCGTACGCACCCGGATCTGCATGAAATTGGTAGCTTATAGGTCGCCATTCATGAGTGGCACTATTACGCTACCTCATAGTCGTGCGTGGCGTTATTACGATACGTCATGCTCCGGTTGTCAAGCTTATAGCCGGTTTACCGTCATGATACGTTTAATGCATATTTAAAAAAATAGCTATCGGGAAATGGTGGGCGCTATCACCAATGAAATCGAAATTGTCTATGGGCTTTGTACACAGTGTCACCCGCCTGATGAAAATCATTGCGCCTTCTGCGGGCAAACCTTCCAAATGCGTGAAAAGCACGCATCATTTCCATCATAACGGCCAAATGCAATGAAACATCGCGTCATTTTCCCGGAAGACGGCCCAGATTCAATGAAAAACATCAGCGTCATTTTCCGGGAAGATGGCCCAGGTGCAACGAGAAACCATCGCGCATTTTCCGGTAAGACGGCCCAGATTCAATGAGGCGCAATGCGAGTCATCTGTCGCGAAAAAATATTGGTTGACGGCCCAGATGCAACGAAAAACATTTCCGGACCGTTCCCTACGTTTTCGTTGGCTCTCAATGCCTCTCGGCCGTGTTAGTGTTAAGTAAAGAAAATAACAAAATTAAAAAAAGCAAAAAATAACAAAGTTTTTATTTTGTTAATCTTTCAGTAATAATTTGTCTGAAAAAAAAAAATAAGATACATACGAGTTGCTCATTTGGGCAAATAAGCAAATGTTGAAATATGTAAGAATGAAAAATGGAGGAAAGGAAAAATGAGGAAAAGGAACAATATAAGCCCAACGTGGGAACCTCGAACCTACGACCCTGTTATTACGGATCCCAATGCCTATATCTCTCTACACACTGGATAGTCAATCTCCACGCGATTGAATAGCGAGCCGATGAATATACCGGAAGTTGCGCAGCGTCCCTATTGCTCTCTACCCAAAACATCACTCGGTTGCACGGGTTTCCTATGGGATGAGTATACATATATCCTATAAAGTATTTTCCTGGCCAATATCTGAAAAAAAATATCAAGCATTTTTTGCAATTTGTATGTTATGTTTGCCCGTTTTGCCTGTAATTAAATGTGAGTAGAAGTAAACGGATGTATTTTAGGCAATTTTGCGACCGTTTAGTGATGGGTACCCGTCGTAGCCTATACACTTGTAGGGAGATACGGGGGGTGGGTGTAATCTACGTCGCCCGCCCAGCCACCCCATGCTTTTGGGGTAAGCGGGCCACAACTGTTGGCTTTTGGCTCATCCAAACACCCATGGTACGTGTAGGAGGGCGAGAACCTGTATTTGGGGACTGGCTCGGAGGCCCAAAAGAGAAAGGGTGGTAGACAACTTTTCCGGTAACTCTGTCGCTCAATAACTGATTTATTCAGCTTACATTACATTAGTATGACCAAGAATTATCCTGTATAGCAACCGTTCTTTACAAAATCCAATGTCGACAGTTTCGTCGACCACCTCTAACAAAATCTGGTCGACAGTTGCCGAC
>JAMKCH010010852.1:0-30993 GCA_023653785.1 Ophioderma brevispina
GTGACCTCGGTGATGACCTCGGTGACCCCATGTGACCTCGGTGACCCCATGTGACCTTTGTGACCCCATGTGACCTTTGTGGCCCCACATCACCTTTGTGACCCGCGACGGCAGACGACACTAGTTTTATTAAATCAGGATAACTTTTAGGTTGACTTTGATACCAAAGAATTCTTTAAAACTGAAAAAAGGTTACTTTTCAATTTTGTTAGTAGCAATAGATAGGAGCCATGTTGGAAACTCTTTGCACCATATTGCACAGATGAGAGAGCCTTGACAGAAACACTGCTCTAGAGTCAGAAATGATAGTAGCATTTTAAAGGTGCAACAAGAGATTTTGAGGCACCCAGATAATGTGTTATTATAGTAATTTCATATAGATTAGGCACTCAATAGATCTCTTACCATGTATTTGGCTACAGAAATGTCTCAAAAGAGAGAAAAATGGTGACTTTGACTTGTTTATATTTCAATATAAAACATATGCTGAATTTCGTATTTGCTCCTATACGAAATTAGAAATTTCACAATTTTTGTACCAAAGAAACATTTCTCAGCTTAATCCTTTTTGATGGGAAGCTTTACATTAGGGCAAAAATCACAATTTTCAAATTTTTTAGGGACACCTGTCATTTGAAATCTCTCGTTGCACCTTTAATAAAAACTTGCATCTTTTTTTTAATTTTCAGAGTATCTTTTTTGTGTAGCACTTCAACAGTTAGTCCAATAGGTGACTGACTGCCCTGCAGCCATCAATCATTCAGTCCTTAATTCCTGATTGGTGGAGTGTAGTTTTAGTTGGAAGGATGAGCCAATCAGGAGGCGTGAATCCACCAGCAGCAGCACCACCTCCACCACCAGTATCTGGGAGTGGCAGCGAAGTCAATGCTTTCAATTGGCATGACCAGTTACAGGTGGGGCATTTGTAGTCATTGTTTACCCAACCCACCTCACTGCCAACCTCATCACCTTACTTTCCTCTGAAACTAATGTATTTTGATTGTTATTCCACCCTACTATAGTAGTGTTCAATTTGTAACATGTAGAGTGTATATACACAAACCCAAATTCATGTTCCTTTTGATAAACCTGCAAGCATTCCCAGAATAAAGTCTCAATTAAAAAATGTAAAAATAGCTTTCACTTTCTCACCCTGTTTTAACAACAACAAAATATTAAAAAGAAAAATCATTGAAATTTGAGTCTCCTGCAACAAGTAGTTTTCTAGATATGAGACTTCTTGAGTGGTGAATGTCAGACCTTTGGATGGAGACAATTTTACCATTTTTGTCCATCAGATGTAGCATTTGCCCAAAAAACGGTATTTTGTGTGTAAAAATTTAAATGAAAATAGGATAGTTTAGAAATTGGTTTGATTTAAATAGTGACCTAAATACATAATATATCTGTCCAAAATAATCCTCCGTAAAAATTAGGTCAAAATCATCATGTTAGTTACTAATGTTACATTTAATTGACATATTTGTCCATCAAAATATGTCATTGTTTTGCGATAAGGAAAACTGGGTTTGGACTGAAAATAACATTTCATTCAGGCGGTGGCGGCCAAGCCTCATTCATCATAGCAACTCACCCAAAATATCAAAAGAAATTACAGCAATAGACCGTATTCAATAGCCAGCCATGTTGGTGGACAAGATAGACGCATTCCAGTACTACAATACATTCACCTGTCAATGATCCCTGTGCAGTCGCTAAACATGGATCGATTGACAGCTTAATGTATTATAGTCCTGGAATGTATGCATCTTGTCCACCAACATGTCTGGTGGCTGACGTCATATTGAATATGGTCTATACGTAGTGCAAACCACAAACCATTTTGGGTGTTTTAATGTTGGTCGGTCGTGGGTGTTTTCATGACTCACATACGACCTCGTCCGTTGTTCATACAAAAAAAAATCAGAAACAACCCTTACAGTGGAGTTGATTCTTCAACTCTAACGGTTTTGGAATAAGAAAATATTCCCTCACAACATATAAAAAATTCAGAATTTTTCATCAAGATATCACTTTTACGTGTTAAACCAATGGCGACTTCTAAAATTGGGATTTCTTGGCCGCCCTCCCCTGATTTCATTGATCACATTTACTTTTTGGAGTGTGTCTTGCCAATCAATACAGGTGAAGGAAGTGACCACAATTACATTTGATACTTGAAATTGCACATTTGAGGTTTGTGTAAAAAAATCAGGATGATTTGGACCCTTCTATCAGGAAACATGCTGGCTACTTCTAAGTTTTCTTAGCTATTTTGGTAAAGAAATGTTTACCTACCCTTTCTTATTCTTTATTGCAGGTGCCAAGGGTACCCTTGAGGGTACCGCAAAACACAGAAAATAACAAACCAGATGAGAAGGGTAAGTTAATTAAAAGTGGAAATTGTAATCTTAAAAAAGGTAAATAAATCTATTCAGTTCTGAGTTCCCCGATTAGACCTGTAGGGATATGACACCCCAAAAATGGTTCACATACACTACCCCTCGGTTCTCATACTTTCAATTATTTGTGAATGTTAGAAATGCTTAACTATCCACTAACTTAGCTCGATCTTTGCTATAAGGGGAATGTGAATTGTACATTAACATAATATATACATGTGCATAACACATGTTTGATGTATTGACAGAGAATTATTCAACATTGATGTTTTTGTTTTGATGTGCAACTCAAAATTCACATGCTGGGAAATATAGACTCTAATTTCAGACCAAAAGATTTTGTCAAATTTTTGTCTAGGGTTCCAGTGATACTTGTATTTTTTTTAAAACTAGTAATCTCAGAAGAATTTTACCAGCTTTTAGGGGGAAAATAACAAAATCTTGGCAAGAGAATCCCTAATATGGTGTCAATCCTTTGGCTCACATGCAGATTTTTGAGCGCAACAGCCCATATTCTCATTTCCAGGGACACAGTTCAGATTCCTATCCACCATAACAGGTGATGAACTTAAAGCTAATGCATTCTGGATGTCAAAAATCATACCCAAATGAGTGCCTTAACCTGTCAGGATATGGGAGTTACTGAACTTGGACTGAATATTGAGAGTACTGGTAGCTTTCACTGTGTAAGTGATTGCAATTTTATGTTATGATTCTGGTGATTATTTTACACAACAAGTTCTGACATGCAGTCCTGAATGTAATAGACTTCATCATTACCAAGATTTCTTCCTTTTTCTACTCGGATTTAACAAGTCTTTCCAAGGAATTGTGGAAAACACCACATTAATGTATCAGTATTGCCTGGGCTTTAAATATTTTCAATCAATTTGGCTTTCCCACTGTTATGCAAACTGGTCTTTTCCACCATTTTGCCAAGAACTATAAAACAGTGTCATTTTTGATGCTAGAAAATTTTGAGGTAGAAACTCTGCCTCAATACAATAAAATTATCATGCTTTTAAAAGTCAGTATTTGCAACAAGTAATTTTCAGAGAGACCCTTTTCAGGAAATTTTATGAGCTCGTCCCTGTACAAAACTATAGAGAAAGGTATATTTTAGGGATTTTTTTTAAATGAAGGAAATAATAAAAACTTTTCAATTGGCATCTCTGAAATAAATTTGTTGCAGAATTTGTCAGAAAATTCAGGCGTTTTGCAATTGTTCTACTGCACATTTCATACCTTGATAAAATAAGAAAACAAAAACAACATTAAAAAAACTTAAAAAAAGAAAAAAAAACAACACTTGAGCTATAATGCAATGTTGCTATTTAACATAAATACATTATACCCTTCACACCTGCTCACATGCTTTATTTTGTTTACAGAATAAAGCACATATGATACAGAGTGTGTAGGGTATTATGTAATTATGAGTTTGAATCTTATGAATACAATAAAAATGTAAACAAATGATAACAAACATTTGATTCAAATTAAGTATTGTCCCTCATAACAAATACGAAAGACAAACTTTTTTTCCTTTTACGTGTGATACCTGAAAAAAAAATAGGTGCTAGGATCATGAAACTTGTTTGATGATGACCCTTCAAAAGGTCTGCTTTAACTTTGCAGCAGAATGAACGTTGACCTCATTTCAAGGTCATAAGGTCATTTATCATTTGAAATCTTGCACATTATATGTTAGAAACTGCAGATAAAATTCTCATATGCTTTTAAAAGTCAGTATTTGCTACAAGTAATTTTCAGGGAGGCCGTTTTCAGGAAATTTTACTAGCTCATCCCTGTACAAAAGTATAGAGAAAGATTATTTTAGGGATTTTTTTTTTAAATGAAGGAAATGATAAAAACTTGTCAACTGGCATCTCTGAATCAGAATGTTCACAAATTGGAAATAAATTTGTCAGTTAAATTTGTCAGAAAATTTAGGTGTTTTGCAGGGTGTACCTCTGTATATTTTATACCTTGGTAAGATGGGAAGAAAACAAAAACAAAATTAAAAAAACTTTAAAAAAAGGGAAAAAACAACACTTGAGCTATAATGGAATGTTGCTATTTAACATAAATACATTATACCTTCACACTGCCTCACATGCTTATTTTGTTTACAGATAACAGCACATATGATACCAAAGTGTGCTAGGGTATTATGTAATTATGAGTTTGAATAATGATACAATAAAAATGTAAACAATGCTAACAAACATGTGAGTCAATTTAAGTATGGTCCCTCAGAACAAATACGAAAGACAAGCAACTTCTTTTTTCCTGTTCCGTGTGATACCTGCAAAAAAAATAGGTGCTCGGATCATGAAACTGTTCTGATGATGAACCTCCCCTTCAAAAGGTCTGCTTTAACTTGCAGCAGAATGACCTTTGACCTCATTTCAAGGTCAAAGTCATTTATCAATTGAAATCTTGCACATAATATGTTAGAAACTGCAGATGATAGGATCATTGTCTGTGAATGCTTGCTTGTGTTATTAATAATTCAAAAAAATGTAGTCACATTTTCTAGGTCATGCTTCTATACTTTGTTCATCACCAAATAGGCAAGACTCTTCACACCGTGAATCGATAGAATAGTTCGGGCGCACTTGCTAGCAACACTACCGCAACAGACGCAGTGCGTGATGTATGCACAACGCATGCTTGTTGCAAGAGGCGGGCGTGCAAAACGGAATTACTTTCTTGCACGGATAAACAAAAGCCGAATAATTTTTGCCTACTAGGTGATGAACAAAGTATAATTAGTTTCATGTTGTTATTAACATTTCTCTGCTTGTCATGGCTGCAAACTAATACTCTGGGAGCGGGGAATGTTAGTATTAGTAGACCAGTAAAAGTCAACATCATAGCTAGGTTCCACCTGCATGATTGTTTTTGATTTTGTTTAAAAGTTATTTTTCCTTAGAATATTTTCAACTAACTGACATTCCACATGATTTAAAGAGATTTTCTGTTCAATAGTGATTTATGTTGATTAGGGTAGAATATGTACTGTGGCACTTGAAGTACTTCTAACAATTGCAAATTACCCAAAATGATCACTTAGGTCAATTGTTACACAGTGCTTATAAACATGCTAAAAGCAGTCATCTGTGCATAGGTACTGTCTCACGCTTCAGATGGATGCTGCACGATCGAATTCATCCTGGAATTTTCTTTAAAATTTAATATATGGTATTTTCATTGGTGCTGATTCAAAATCTAAAATAAAAATATGGGGTTACGGGCTTCGTTCTCGAGATATTTATGTTATAAAAATGCATTTGTACACAGTTCTATGGGAAATGTGATAAAATGGTGTAAAAATCAATCACAGCAAGAAAACGCTCCCGGGAATTTGTCTAATTTTTAGTTATGTCAGGGTCCCAACCATATACGTCCCAAAAATAAAATAAAAAATGGGGGTCACAGACTTATACTTTTTTTCGTTATTCCCCAAATGTGGCAAAAAAAGTAAAAAACTGTATTTTCGTTTGTATTGTTTCTGCGAATGCGTAATTTGACTTCACGCCTCACCGAGCGTATCCAGAATGCATATATTGCTGGTTCCTCCGCGCTTGGTTAAGAGAGGCGATGGAAGAATAGCGCAAGCTTAGCACATTTTGTTTTTAAATTTCGCGCACACGAAATTACGCAATATAATTTTATTACGCAATATTTGCTGCGTTGCGTATTCACAGAAAACTTTGCCTCGTGTCGCAAAAAAAGGACTGATTGTGTTGCTAGGGCTCAAAATCTACTAGGAGAGTCCTGCGCGTACTGACAGTAGACGGCTGTGCACACGATCATGCAGCATCCACCTTAATGCACTATATCAAATTTCCTCAAATGATGAATAGTGAAATAGATCACCTCATTTGTAATCCAGAACAATAAAATGGGAACTTGGTAGTTGACTTTCATTGGCCAATAATCACCGATGGCCTATATTCACAAGAGAGCTTTGTCCTGGTCCAGGACTAAGTCCGGTTTGGAGGACTGCTAAATTGGATTTCTTTCTGCTTTTAGTTTTTACTGCAAAAAAGTGAACAAAAGTGTGGAAAGAAACTCAAAGCTGAGGACATTCGTATTTATTTTTCATTTCTTATTCTGTTTAAAAAATAACAAAATTTAAATGTTTTTTGTAGTAGGACGTAATTAGTCCTAGACTAAGAGTCAAAACAGAACTAAGTTCTTTTGTGAATCTGGCCCATTATATGTTTTTGATTGCCATGACCACAAATTTGAATGTATTATCTACTTATATTTTTCAGCCAATCCTGATGTCAAATTTGCACCTTTTCATTCCTCCCGCACAGCTTATGAGTGTTTGAAATGCCAGATGCAATTCCCATCAGCAGCCGCCTGCATCAGCCACGAAAGAAGTGGTTGTGGTCAGCAACCGTCGCTCATGACTGGCTTTGGCAACCTGGGCATAGCCCCGATATCACACGATGGCTTAGCCTACTCCCTTGGACTCCCACCCCCACAGAACATCGAGAGGCCAAAAGACGTCATGGACGTGATGCCGCCTCTGGCACATTCAAGCCATATGGGTCAAAATCCGGTGTCGCAGGCGAATACCAGCATGGGCAATGGAATGCCAGAGACTACCAAAAAGAAGCACAAAAAGAAAAAGAAGCACAAAGATGGCGTTCCACCGCCTCACATAAACTTTACGGAGGAAGGCAGGTCGTATTCGGCTGGCGTGGTTCTCTCTTCGGCTGGCGGTGAGCAGGGCACACTGAAATATAAATGCAAAATTTGCCCGCAAGAGTATTACACACGGTCTGATGTGATGCTTCATGCAAGATCACACAAGGAGGGTAAACCCCACAAATGTAATACGTGCGGTAAGGGTTTTGCCACAACGTCTTATCTTCAGCAACATATTCGGATCCACAGTAACGAAAAACCATACCCTTGCGCATACTGTGAGAAAGGGTTTAAGCAATTGTCGCATCTTCAACAGCATACAAGGATTCATACGGGTGATAGGCCCTACAAGTGTGACTATCCGGACTGCGATAAAGCCTTTACGCAACTTGCTAATCTTCAGCAGCACTGGAGGAGACATAACAAAGACAAACCATACAAATGCAGAGACTGTTATCGTGCTTATGATGAGCTTGAAAAGCTTCAAAGTCACGTTCACTCGCATGCCAACACCCGTCGCGAAAAGCGTTTCTCATGTGGTGTTTGTGGCAAGTCGTACGCACAGGAACTTTATCTTATGAAGCATATGGCTAAGCATCCACAGTTAAGTGGGGTGAGAGGTGATCTTGCAGCAATGCCAGTCAACAACACACAGAAAATGAACAATGAGGTGTCTTCGGCTTGTTCAACCTGTGTGCATAAGAAGAAGCACAAGCATAAGCACAAGCACACGTCACCGTCATCATCAGCTTCGTCATCGCTACCAACGCAAGTCCTGCACAACTCATTGCCAACACTTGTCACAAGTAATTTCACACAGCCCAACCAAGTTAGCGGCTTACAAGTGAGTGCACCACAGGCTACAATGGCAGCATCAAACTCTATGGCAGACATGAAGACTCTGCCAGTCCCGGAAAAGAATCCTAGCCTGCCACATCCGCCACAACAGCCCCCTAATGAAGTCCATCAAACCCCGCATTATTCCCAGCCATCAACCATGGAAATTCCCGTGAGTGCTGCCATTGCAACAAGTCCAGGCATGCCGCACAGAGGGATCTTACCGGGTCATCCGGCTATGTTTGCTAGCCCTCCACAAGCACAGAGGCTTGACATCACGGCTATGACTTCTGCGGGGACCCTGCATTCGGCTGTGTCGATGTCAATAGCTGCTTCAAGACACCTTCATGGGGTTCCGCCATTTACTCCAACATGAGTAAAACTTTTAAAATATGTACGTACATCAGCTTGTTTTTGTATTTTTGGATTGGTCACTTGAGTGTGGGTTGTTTAGGGTCAATCTAGGAAAGACAGATTTTGAAGGGAAAGTAAAGATCTTAAAAATGACATCATAGATTCTGTCTGCCAGATATTTGGAGGGTAATTTACATCTGTGTTCAAGTGATCACAAGATTTGGCATATCTCACTTTAATGGGCCTGAAGCACAAAATCACTTTGTTAAATTGCTTGCATAGGAATTTCTTTGTACATTGTGGTTACAGTTTTAAATCAATGGAGAAATTTTACCCCATGTTTATGTTGTTGCAAATTACATATCATAGTGTAGGTGTCTTATTCCAAATATAAGACACAAACATGATCCATTTTAAGTAACAAGAACAATAGCCGCAACATTACAATCATGAAATGTAATCTTCTGAAAAGATATTTGTCATTAATTTTGTTATATTGAAGTTAGGTTTGACATTGGTGCTAACCTATGGAGGTCAATATAATGTTAGAAGGAATTATGTTGAATGATATTTTGAACAACTTTCAGAAAGATCAGTGTATACATGGATACAGCTTGACATCCAACCAATTCTACAACAGAGAAAACAAACAACAAAACTCATGATGATTTTATTTTTAGTTTCTAGGGTGCACTTTTTGTTTTTCTGATTCTATTCTAAAACAAATAGATAAAACAAGGCTCAAAATAAGCTAGAATATTTATAAGGGCCAACTAAAACTCCCAGTGCCTTTCAATACAATTTTCCAAAGGCCCAGTCCAAAGTATGAAGTTAACTTAATGATAATTAACTCATAAAGAAAATAAAAACAAAATTCCAGGTTCTTTTTGTCTTCAAAGCTATAAAGGTCAAAGGTTGTGGCCCTTTGATCTGAGACCCCTTCTTATTTTAAGCCCTGTTGACACAATAACATGTTATGAATTGCTATGATTTTTAAATCATAATCTCCTTCATACAGCATTCTGTGAGTAAGAGTCTCCTATAAGAAACTCCCCAGAATATAATGCTTTGTTTTGTTTCTAATTTAAGGGATCTTTCCCACTGCCTAAGGAGTTCCTTACACGATGCTTTTACTGCAGGTTGTTATGGTACCTACAGTAATGGCTCCAAATCACTGTTGTCTAAGTAAGAGGTAAAGTTACTCCATTGGAACTGTGTTACATGTAATTACTAATTGTATAAAATGTTTTTAATGACATACAATTCTGGCTGCATAATACTACGACACATCTGGTTGCAATAACAATAGAGGTAAGATACAAATGATCACTCGTCTATCCACGTAGCGAAATAACTCCTAGCTGTTTCCAAGACTGTAGACATATTCACAGAAACAGGTGCTGCACCTACTAGCTGCATGTGCATATACAGAAATGAGCAAAGTATTCCTTCGCCCACCCTCTGCAATTTTTAACCCCCCCCCCCCAAAAAAAGAGTCATTTGTCTTGTAAGTATATTTTCCTACTGAGCGTTTCACCAGATTGTGTTTTAGAGATTTGTAGCCGATGGTAAATTGGTGTAACCGAGATGAGAAACAACTGTAAATGCAATTTTTTTGATATGAATTAATAATAAACCTATCAAATAGGTGTGTTTTCATCAGCGTGTATAAAATGGAATTGTTGTGGGCTATAGGGAGTTCTGCTTATTTTATGGAATCAATGTAAATTATTCACATTGATAAGAATGTTTTGAGGGGATTAGAGTGCAAACATGGAGATTGGTGGATGATAGGGTCACTGGCATACCGACCGGGGGAGGGGGCTCGAAAAAGCGGAACGATATGGACCAAAATATGCATTTTCATCCCTCTTCTTTGGGCAATTCCAACCAATTTCAGCTTAAATTTGGCAAAATTAAAGTAAATTTGGCGATTTTTGCATGTTACACGCACAATTGTTCAAGTTCAGATATAATTGGAGCAAATCACTTGGATGACTTAAAAAATTTGCCCCCTTTGGGGGATGACTTGGAAACTTTGCCCCCTCTGGATCGACTCCTTCGGTACGCCATTGGATAGGGTGGTTGGAGATACCAAGAGACTTTGTACAGACTAGCACTTAATGGTTCTGTGGTATTAATAGTACCATTGGAGTTTACTGTATGTGTCTGAATTTAAATAGATAGCCAGGCTAAAACAATAACTTACAAGTAAGGTAAATTTTACCAGTACTAACAAGGTGCTTTTTGTATATAATTTTAATGAGAGGGTCAGTATTTAAACCATCTTCTTTTTCAAGATGATTAACATTTGTGTAAAATGACATAATTACATTTTACACTTCGCAACTCTTTTGTGTGATGCGCTTTATTCTGTTAACCGAAAAAGCGAACGATAAGAAAAAAAAAAAAAAAAAAAAAGAGTGAATGATAAGTCTGTAGAATTCTCATATTCCAACTGAAGAATTGACAGAAAAGGAAGAAAACGGCAGTGTTCCAAGATACGATTCCTTATTCAATTACGTGTTGTAGTAAGTGTCCGAACGGACAGTAATGACTAAAATTTCCGATTCTGTCCTTATTAGGTTGCTTCTGGTCTTATCATTTGCAGGGTATGTTAGAATACCTGTACTTGTTACATACATGCAAAAATCTGATTTTTGATGATTTTTTCGATTTTCTGATATAGCAAATCACTGATAGTGTCTTTAACATTTGTGTAAAATGACATAATTACATTTTACACTTCGCAACTCTTTTGTGTGATGCGCTTTATTCTGTTAACCAAAAAAGCGAACGATAAGAAGAAGGTGCAAGGGTATAATGTAATTACACATGTAAAATTTTGTGGTGTGGTTAAGAGGAGATAGTGTGCATCCAGAACAGCAAGACAGAATTGAGGATATTGAAGACTGTCTTGTAAGTAAAGGTAGTATTGGGGGATGAGATTGATTTGAAGACAATTGAGAGAGTGTGATTTTGGCATGTACATGTACCCTAAAATCTCATAAGAAAATATGTTCCATGGAGCTTCACCGGATGCTACGCTAAAATTTGGCCTTGCCTTGGTTCAGATTTTGGATTTTCAGGAAATAGGACTAATCCTCTGTTACATCTCTGTTAACAGTGAACTCTGTTATAGGAGAGTTATTTTCAAATGATAGTGTGACTTTTTTGCTCCAACATCTTTTAAAATCCATGCACTCCTTTGAGAAGTGTGGCATTAGGAGTTGGCTGTATGCTTGTCTACACTGGGCTTTTTATTTGAAATCTGCACTGCCCTTCTGGAAGATGTAGCTAAATTCTTCAATAGAGGGAGTGGGGATTTCAAGTGGAATAACTTATTTGAAATACCAGTACTCTATTTGAAATGCGTACTACCCTCATGAAAGGTTTTACCTTTAAACCTTACACAGAAGGCCACTGTGGCACTTTAAAAAAGGAGACTTAATTTCAACAGATTGCATAACATTTGCAGTCTGAAAATAATGTGAAAATCATGCACCTGACGTGAAATTAAGTGGGCATTGGGATTAAGCTGTATGCCAACATCCAAGTCTCCCTAATGTCTTTAGATAACTTGTGAGAATGGCGCAAAAATTGTCCTTAGCTCTCTAGATCATTAGTGTTAGTTCTCATCTTCAATTTCAGGAGATGATATACTCCGTCCAGCCTCAAGTTCAAAGCAACCTTGCTATCTATAGGAGAGGAAAGTAACAACATTATTACACCAAAGGTCATGCATACAGAACAATGCTGTAAAAGTGGTGTTTTAACTTTGTACTACAAGCAGTGCCCCGACACTCAGCTTGGGCCTATTCTCAATTTGAACACTGAATGTTAATTGAATAGAAGATTACGAAGTTGATACATGTCAGCCAAAATTAGTGATTCCAAGTAAAATTGGGCAAGAAAAGTCTCACTTCTCTGTTTCACAGTTTCACAGCAAATTGTAAAAGAGAGAGCATTGCTGCCCCTCAAACATATGAGCTCCTCTTCATGTAGTCCCATCTATTTCTGATGTGGTTGCTCGTCCAATTTGCCATTCATCACCAAGTTTCATGTCTAATTTAAATTCCTCCTTGCTATATACAAAAGTACATCTCAAAAGATGTTTAGGTGTAACATCTAACAACTCACAGTAAGCAAATCAAAACCTTTTGACAAATGCATTGAATGCATAGTGTTGAATACATGTTTACATTTTTCCCAAGGGTCATGCTTTGGAGGTATTTGGGGAATATATTAGGTAGTTCTTGAAACAAACCTTTTGAAGTACACTGTGTGGCATGCGGCACTATCTAAGTAAACATCAAATGTTGGACAGAAAAGAAACTGACTTTCAGACACATCCAGTAAGCTCACAACAAAAGGATATCAGCATTTTTAATGTTTTTCTGATGTGGTGTTCGCTGTAGGTATATTATGGCTTTAGTTGGACTTCTTGTAATTCAAATTGTGTTACACACATATGGTATGTTTAGATGCTACACTTGTTGGACTGGATTATTTGAAGGTATTATAGAGTGTGCGTACATATTAAATTGTGGAAAGCAGCCCTTTCACTTGACAATCAGTCCCTGGTTGCACTCAGTTTCAAGTGTCAAGCAAGCATGTCTTGCGAACTAGAGGATGCATTGGCTTTATAGGCCAGTCTCAAAGAGAATTGAAGCTGCCGAACCCAACATAATTTTGCAACCGAATCAATTCCAACAGAATTGTATTGAGAATACCTTAAAAACAACATCAAAGTCTACTAAAATCAAAAAGGAGTGGACATACTATATTTTAAGGGCCGGTAAGGTTTATACAGGAAGTCAAAATATGAAAAGTATCAAAACGCGTGAAAAAGTATGCCAAAAGGTTCGTACATTTCCCGGATTAAAAAAGGTATAGTTGCCATATATGCAGGTTGTAGTTCAATAGTTAAGAGTCAAAATAGGTTCAAGGTCACAATGGGGGTAAATTTCAGATATATCCTTGTTATCAAAATGTGTCAAATTGTCGTCTAAGGTACAGAACCGAAACAGATACTGGTTGCACAATCTATAATATTCGTTGCATAATTGGAACGCAAAATGTGACTGGGTGCTACAGGTGCGTCTGGGAGGTAAACTGTCTAGCTCGATTTCTTATATAGAAAGTTCAAACAAAGAATTGCTCAAAAATATTAAAAAAAAAAATGGGACCAAATTTTTTAACCGTTTACAACCAGTCGGATTCAAAAATGGGACCCATCTTGAATTTACCCCAGGATGACCTTGGCCTTGAACTGTTATGAGCATATTGTACTAAAAACTATAACGCGTAGATAGGGCAAACTATAATTTGTTTTTTTAAAACCTACGAGTAGCCCGATAAATTGGTACATCATTAAATCAATTCGAACAATTCTAATTTTACCCCTAAAACGTTGCCCCCTTATTTCTTACCTGTTCCACTAGTTGATTTGGTAGACTTTCAGATATTAGTTTGGATATATTTCAGAGATATTAACACCAAAATTGTTCTGTTGCAATTTGGTGGGGTCAAATCATACATTATGGACTATTAAGCCCTGGGTTACTACTAGCCGATTTGATTCATTCCTGTTAGGGTTATATGATGATCAGAGACATGATAAGAAAAGCTTTAAAGGTTAATGTATAAATAGAAGATTTATTTTAATTGGATACTCAAGCAGTTATATCATCTTATATTGTGTAATGAGCCAATCAGAGATACTCTAAGAAAGATTGTAGACATCAGAGAGTTAATTTATGCTACATGTATGAGACATTTAAAGTTGAGGTGGCTAATTTGAATGTCTTAATTTTTGTGTAACTCATTCTTTTTTGGTTAAAACGGAACACAAATTGTTCAAATTGTTGCTTGCAGAAAACCTTTTTTAAATACTAAAAAAAGGTGGACTTGGGTTAATTTTTAGCACATTAGTTTGTAATCTTTACCTTCAAACATTCTGTTTCACCATTTTTTTTTTTTTTGGATGCCCTTGTTCCTCGAAAGAAGTATATTTAGGCCAATATCTCCAAAACTGAATTGGCATAAAATCAAGCATCAAATCGAAGACATTTTCATGAAAAGTAAACAAAGCAATATCAAAAATTCATTTCTGAAATCAAGTGCACCCTCTCAGTGTGGCTAGACATCTTTTTCATTTTGTTGTAGATCAATGTGTAATAGATAAAAAGGTACTTCTCTGATGCTGCAAGTAACTCTTATGTGCTTAAATGATGAAAATCAACACATTTCATTGAATGAAATGTAAAGATCAAACTGTAAATACTTGCAGCATGTTCAAGTCATGGAATTTTAATTCAATCAGTGATGGGGAAGATGGCCATTTTATTCCCTTGTCTTGTCTCTGTTTAGCCATTCTTCTGACATACCTGTTTACAGTATTTTTTGGTAACAGTATTTATTTGTACTTCAAATTTGGGTTAGTAGTAATAGATTTTTAATAACAATTCTGATGTTCTCATTTGCTCATTGAGTCAACAAAAACTACGTTTATTGGCTCTATGGAGGTTAAGCAATAATGGCACAGTTTTGAAGCGTGCCACCCCAATTTTTCAAATTTCAGATTTTTGGACAGTTGTGTTGGTAATTGTCAATGAATTACCTGTGGACGACAATGCTAAAAAAATGTGTATTTGTCTTAAAAGAAAAGACAGTGTTTTAGAATTGGGATACCGATTGTCATTTAATAACGACGGAGCTGGAAACGCCAAGTTTATGTCCGTTCATGGTGATATAGTGCACCTCACAAAAAATGACCTCTAATTTAACTTGCTGAGCCGACGGATCAACTGAAGAGCGTAGACACGTACACGGCAGACAGCGCAATTTCCGGATATTTAATTGAAGGCGTTTCCCAAGAAGACGTAAAGTATTATCGGAGATCTCCAATATTAATTATTCTAATTACAAAATTCCTTCTTTTGAAACACGTAGAGAATTTTGAGCACTACCATTCACAGGTTAGTTACTAGCCAATTACCAATGCAACTGCGCCAAAATCTTAAAATATTTGGAAAATGGGGTTGGTTCTGCAAGAGGCAGTGCGTATTGCTTTAAACCCTCATGTATTCCGGTCAAAGTGAAATCCTTCTTGCATTACCCTTTTCACCTACTCTATCATGTGCTTTATTCCACTAACCAGACATGATTACAGAGTAGGTGCAAAGGGTATGTAATTATGGCATGCTCCCATTGAAGGATTATACAGCTTTATACAAAGAGGTTCTATATAGATACGCGAGCACAAAACGTTAGTAATCGTTTAGAAATTAAGTCTTGCATGTTTTGCCGACCACAATAGAAAACATAGAGTACCAACAATAGAAAGCAATGGCTGCCTCCGCTTCTTCCACATACTGTGGGGGCCGTTTGCCATATACACTAATCGGTAGTGATACAAATTGATGTACTTGTTAGAGGTGGCCAGGTGTAATAATAGTGCACCTGGATCATTGTGCTCAGATACTCTTTTTTTCATAATGCAATTCGCGCTTAGGTGAAAAGATGTATTCATTGAGGCGGTTTTATTTAAATCAAGACGACTGACATGTCATTTCATTCGTTGTGTGGCAATGGTAGGACAAATTTAATAAACCACCCCCAAGGAGCACCCCACTCCAACAACTGATATTTTGGCGGATTGTTTTGTATCGAATTGACATTATGTTTGGATACACGCACCCAAACTAATAATTAATTCCGTGCAATATTCAAAATGTCCACGCCAGCACGACGACTGGTTTGAAATGGTTTTCACCCCCTTGGTTTAATACCATAGTTGCATAATCCTTGGTGGAAGTCTAAGGCCTACTCTGTGTCTGTTTATGTGAAGATATACCTTTTTGTATAAGGTGCTATGGTATCTCTAAATGTACAAATAGTTCAAATGGTGCACATCTTCCAGTACACGGGGATTGGTACAATGAATGTACAGTTAAGACAGCATCATGCCGAAGGTGTTTCTGTAAGTTGAACCCATCTGACACACTTTTTCTGACTTCTTATGAATTCCGAAACCTTAACCGAATAAATTGTGGTTTATTTCTGAAGGGTTTCCGAATTCCAATAAAGGGGTCAGATGGGTCCCCCTTACAGAAACACCCCCATGCTTTAGAACCACTCCAGACATTTTCATTTACATGGTTCTGTAAAAAAATACACTACTGTGCATTGACTGTGACTCTCTTTACTAACCTTGCATAAGGATCAAATCTCCTGACTTTGCCTTTGATTTTGCGTTGCTTTGAAGCCTGCAATGTAAACATACCTTGGCTAATTCTTAGTTGCGTGGTAATACCGTAACTACTCTGGTGCTCCACAGCAGCTATTGCAATTAGCCTATATTAAGAGTAATAAGGTGTAATTTTGGGAAATGGTACTCGCTTACAATGAATTGACAACCAAGGTGATCAGTGTAAGAATGATGCCCGATACCGAGTAGGTTCTTCTACGCATTCGTCGAGAGTACCCGGTTCCCAAAATCCTGTCTTTAGTCTCATGCTTAAAAAGCGTTATAGTGTAAGGTCTATTTACCCAATTTGCGATCCTCTGCCCTTATGGCTTACATACAACAAGAAGCCTGCCACTAACCGACCAAACCCATGGACCAAAAGTCGTCACACCCCCCTTCAACTCAACGAACATACGCAATCAGACACAACGTTGGCAGGCGCGTGCAAATGTAACAAAACGCTGTGGTGCGAGTGCTTCAACCTCCAAATACATCAATAGGGGGGGGGTGATAAGAGAGGAATAGAAGTGTCGAATTTGAACCCGTGCAATCAACCAATGAAATTGCCTTACATTTTCACAGCTCTTTGCACTTGTGGTTTGGCACAGTGATACTGAGCCACATTAAACCCAAATGATATTGTTGGGCTCACCACCACCCCCCCCGTTTCCGTAGCCTGTGGGTAAATTGGCGCAGTTCATATTCCAAATTCAGAAGCCTTGAAGTCAAATTGGCAAAGTTAATGCAGAGAAGGTGGTATCCAATATTCAGTTCTATCTCCTATATTTGCTTCACCTGATGACGTTCTCGTATGACACATTTCGAACGTTTTTTTTATCCTTCTGTTGAAATGTACATCTGTTTAACAAATAAATATTTGTCATAATGTATTATTTTTATACTGTTGTAGGCACTTTATGGCTTTTTATTTTTTACCAGGAATGTTTGGTATGATTCTTGTGGAGGAGGTCCACTGCTAATTAACCCAATGTTAACAGGCATTCTCCAACATTGGGGATTCCTTGAAAACAAAATTTGTTAAAAGTTGTATAGCTTCTTCCTGAAATATGTAGATTCTTTGATGAAACTTGGTTTTTATCGCCCTGGCTTGAAAAGCCGAGGGATTATTTGTGAGGGTGCAAATGGTGTCCTTAAGTGTGTATGTGGGTGTTGTTCCAGTTTTGGTTAGGTTTTTGGTTAAGTTTTGTTTTTCAAGGTCTTCTCGAAAATCGGGAATTTAAACCAGACAGACTTGGGGGTATGGTGCAATAGGGGTTTCCTTCATATGTGACGTGTCAAAGGTCATAGGACAAGGTCAAAATTCATCTTAGGTCCTGTTTCCAGACTGCCATCCTTGCAGGAGATGATGCAAGTTGACTTGCATAATTTTTTACTTTGGGACAATATATTTTGGACAAAGTTTACTGAGAACCTGATGTGGAAAATCAAAATTGAATATTGGTGATGTGCAATTTTCCCAGGAATCATGACATTCACTATATTATGGTATTACTAATAACTCAAGATTAAAATTGGAAGCAACCGCGACATAAGGCATTTGTTTTTACTTTCCAATTTGGAAGCCCTTCTTGTGAGATCCATGCTTAAACTTCTGGAAATTTGCTGTATTTTCATTTTCTTTCTTAAAGGACTTTTTTTAAGATGTGGTTTTTATTTTTCCCGTAGAAGCTTTCATAGTGTTTTGACAAGTACCATGGCTAAGATTGTTACGGTGTACAACCGTTTATGGCTCGGAATACAAGCAAGTTGTTCCAATGCACAAAAAATTCAGTCCATTTTGACCAATCATATAATGGTTTTGCACAGAGAACATGGCCATCAAGGGATTGTTTACATTGTCCATGCAATTATGATAACCAGTATACTTTGTTTGGTCTCAAGTTGACAGTGACATCACTAAATTTTTAAGGTTACGCAGCCCTGAAATGCTTGTGCTCACCGCAGAATCACCGCATTATAGGCCCGCGAACTAAAGGAGCACATTCAAAATGCTAGCGAGAATAAAAAGGATGCACTATGACTTGAGAGTAAACAAAGTTTGTAGTACCAGCAGGCATGTGCAATATTTGTGTCTCAATCCCCGGACTCAATCTGAGCCACTGACTAAGACCACGTCAGTAATAAAGAAATTGAAATATGGGCAGAAGTAACAAGAGAAGAAAATTTTGTCTTGTTAAAGGCCTATAACTTTGCAGTATGCTAAAGACAAAGTAATTTCAACATTTGAAAGCTTAGATTATCTACAACAAAGTCAGTATTGCCTTAGATGGGCAAGTTGGTGTAACGGTTGAGTCGCTCACCTTTCACCAATGCGGCCCGGGTTCGATCCCCCGTCGAGCCAGTGTCGTGTGTGAATTTGGTTGCCGATCCATACTGGTCCTTGCAGGTTTTCTCCGAGCACTTCGGTTTCCTCCTGCATCTAAAATCAGACTTCCCATAAATCTTTCCCCATTGTCCTGGAGGCATCCCTTGAATTTAATGCACATAGGCAATATTTGGATTTTGCTGCCTTCCTTATCAGGACATGGCTGACTTTTAGGAGAGTGAGAGCGATAGCTCCCCTACGCGCACCTTAAGGTATGATATCGGCTACCGGCTTCAACAATGCCCAGATCTTGTTGAAATTCTCATGAAAATGTTGGTATGTGAAGAAACATGTGTGCCAAATTTTAATTTTTTCCAAAAGGCGTTTTAGAGAAATGTCACATAATGTGTTGTCAATTCCCATGACTTTGGTACAGGGGTGATGTTTTGCGTATATAAATGACCAAATGGGGCAATTTTGTGAAAAACTACACATTTATTTCAATATTTCTCAAGTAATTGATGAGTTATAAGATTGGTGTTTATTTTTAATGGTTAAAGAATATCAAAATCCATACAATTTTTATTTTGGCTGTGTCGTCAATCAAAAGCGAAGGACAGGTTGATCAACAAACACTTTTTTGTTGACGTATTTCTAGAATAACTGAAGTATCACTTTTCATAATTTTCTCAGAAGAAACCTCAACTCCTTGGTGGATGAATAAGGTGTCTATGAAGAGGGAATCAATTTAGAAAATTTCCAACGTTAATTTGCAGCTTGAGTGGTTTCTATTTGAATAATTAGGTGTTTTTTTTAATTTTATCTAAATTATTTTTTTTCCCTAAAATAATTTTTCTAAAAAATTAAAACTTGATTCAAAAAAGCTACGTGAATTTTAGGTATTTTGTTTATCACCTCCCCTGGAGTTTCAGCTTAAAAGCACCTTCCATTTAGCCTGGGAACATTTTATTTCTTGTAAAAATTAGGAATTTTTAAAAATAAATAAAACAAGACTAAAACCACACACGCAGTCTTGAAACTGCAAAATTTGTGGATTAAGTTCAATCCTTACCATAGTCCCACGTTTTGACTAAATTGATGTCGGAGTTTTTGATTTTATGGTAAGTTTTCTCCTTTAAGACAATTTTATCCGATGATCCTAACGTAGCACGGTGTGGAAAGTGATTTAAAGCTCCCCTTGGGAATCTGCTCTATCCATGGTTAGCACTGGTATATGCCATGAAAAGCTCCCCCTGATAGGACCAGGGGATCTTTTTACCGAGCACCACCTTATTTTAAAAGTCAGTCCCTGCAGGAACTAACAGGGCCTTGTTTCACAAAAGTTAAGATTAATCTTAAGTGAATTTAAGAAGAGTGAAGTCTGTAATGCTTCTTAAGAAGAATCTGTAAAATTATAAGAACAGACTGAGATTGAACTTCATAAATCTCAACATAAGAACATTATTTCAAATAATTTTTTAATTGGCTTAAAACAAGCTAATAATCTCTTCTTAAGCCCACTTATGATTAATCTGAACTTTCTTAGGACCCAGATCACATTTCAAATGAGCTTAAGTCTTGGGTGTTACTTGAAATTGATAAGATCTGGTGAATTCAAGATTTGGTTTGTTTGGGCCCCAGCTATAGGCTGGCAGGACCACTTAGCACATCCGTTGTGCGTGTGTATGTGTGGTGTCCAAATTGTTAAGTTTTTTAAATTGACCTCAATTGAAAAGTTTAACTTCAATTGGAACAAACTTCTGTCATAGGTGGCACAATGCGATCCCTCATATGTGGTGTATGAGTCTAAAGGCTGTTAAAGGTCAAGGTCATGTGAGGTCAAGTTGAAAAATGGGCTAAAAATGTAAAAAATTGATCTATTGAAAATATGAAGTTCAATTGGAACCAAACTTTTGCCCTAGGTGCCCCGTGCGATCCCTCATATGTTGATGAGATCAAACTTCACTGCCAGGGTCAGGTCATGGGGCTGCCCACCTCTTATTCGTTGAATATAGCGAGCGCGAAACCCGAGAACCTCGAAATTCTAGTTGGTTTTAAATTAGTGAATACGTTTAATGACTAAAAATGTGCAATTTGAAAATTTGTCGCATAAAGTTGGTGTTATTATATGTACTTCTGAAAGCCAGTTGACAGTTTTTGAAATTGATTAGTTGGCATGTTTTCACTAAAAGTGCAATGAGATATTTCAAATAATAGGTGTCCCTAAAAAATGTGAAAATTCTGATTTTTGCACTGGTGTAAAGCTTTCTATAAAAAATATCCACATGTGAAAGGATTAAACTGAGAACCAAAAATTATATTTCTAATTCCCTATAGGAGCAAAATAGAAAATCAGCCTTAGTTTTCTATTGCAAATCACCTTCTGTTTTCATTTGAAGTTATTTCTCTAGTAAATAAAAGGTAGGGAATCTATTGAGTGTCTAATCTATATGAAATCACTACATATCAGAGAAAATATGGATGACTTGAAATCTCTTGTTGCACCTTTAATGCAAATTTCCAAGTTGCAGACTCAATATCTTATGCCAAATCAGCAAGAAGACTCCTTGTGACTTTTGAACAGATTTAATGAAGGATTGTTGGCAAGTAGTTAGCTTTGCTGCTTGTGGGTGCTAAAGACGACTATTGCTTTGACACACTTAAGTAGGTTTGCTGGTAGTATTAAGGTTGTAAGGACAAAGAAACACTCCGTCCTTCAAAAGTCTCAAGTTTTAAACCTAGCTTTGCACATGGTGTTTTTGTGCAAATGTTCATTGAAACATAAGTAGTTAGCTGTCAACTTAGCAACGAATAAGAACCGATCACAGAGTTAGGCAAAGTCCTGTGGCATGTCCTTGTAACTTGAAAGAACTTAAAGAGGTTGAAAAGTCAGTTAAACTTGACCGAAACCTTTGTATGATTATTAGTCTTTTTTTTGTACAAAAAGAAAAAACAATGCATGACTAAGATATTTTTTCATGTTAATGCCAAAGTTACCGTGTTGTGTTTGTATATTGGTTTGTAGATTTCGGTGTAATTTCCATGTTTGCCATGGTGAAGGTCTTAAATGTGTTGTGTCAGTGAAACTGCACAATTTGTGGTTATTACTTTAAAGACAAGTCAATATTTAGCCATTTTGTACATACATAAAAATGGGTTATGTAGTTTGATGGCAAGATGACAATTGGTCTTGGCTGGATATGACGTCACCAATTTTCACCTTCCGTCTTTTTACTGAATACTGTACATAATTATTGAACGTTGTCGTCCAGTATGGTGTATTGCTATGATATTAACTTTGTGCTATATTCTTGACTTAACAATAATGTACCAAGTACATGATGTTGCTAGCTAACCTTATAGCAAAAAAATATATTAATACTAGGTGTATGTGTAGGGCCTGCATTGTCTTGACAAAGGGGTCCGTTTCTTGTTTTTATCAACAGTGGCATTTGGGATAGCAAAGAGGGGAGCTCGTTTTGCATGATTTTGCTCAAAATTGGGGGATAACTGAGGAAATCTTAGAACTGAGGTTCTTAGAAGAAAAAAAACAACACAATTTTTTACCAAAATCTCATTGCTAATTTTTTGTCAGTCTTGTGAACATTTGAGTTATAGGAGTGTTTCTGTAAGGTAACACTATTTTGTTGACATACTTTTGCTGACATAACTTTTTTCAGTGCAGTTATTTAAGTCCTGAAAGTATTTTGACAATTGTTTATCACAGGTGTAAACATAGCCCTAAACCCATACCTAACCTCTGAACTTCATAAAAAGCATGTTAGAAATATAGTATGTCAGAAAAAAGTGGGTCATCTTACGGAAATGTCTGAGTTCTAGTCCAAAAATAAAAGTATTCACATTTGATGCCATTGCTCAATAGTTGCAAGACTGATAAAACAAGTAATGCAAGTTTTAAATCAACTTTATAAATTTCAAATGGGATCATGTCATATCATCACTAGTTTTATAAAATTGAGTAAATTATGAAATGGAATAAATTTAATTTGTTTATACCTCCCTATAATAGCTGGTCTACTCCTGACATAGGAATCAGGTGCAGGAGCTCAAATAGATGGAGAAAGACTTATATGTGTTTGGAAATGATATGTAAAACATTGAGTGCAGCCAGGATAGTAAGCAGGCCCTTGAAAGGTGATAAACTGATTTGGACCAAAATTTATTCTCAATCTCTTTATTTCTTGCTTTTAATGTTTTAATAATTGAAACAAATCATTTTGGAGGCCAGAGATTCACTTTTAGATGTTGAGTTCTATTTGACCTAAAATGAACCAACCTGTTCATATAGAGTGGATTACAGGCACAAACTCTTCCATCCCGATCTTTTTTGTTGAGGCCAAGTTAACCACTTAGGTATATAAGGTCAGTATCTGGCTGGCTATAGTTGTTATGAGCTCCCTTGCCTGTTGGGAAAGAGGTCAGTTGGACAAGGTAATATTCACCTAACACAATATGGTGAGCCAAAAAAGGTCAATCCCCCTCCCCCGAGTTCTTTTGATATTTACCCTTTGGTCCTCCTCCACTTTTTCTTTGAAGCCACCACTATTCACAGAGAAATGTTAAATGATTTGTTTTCCCTCCCACAAAATATTTGCCGAAAAGCATTCCTTGGTCTCACTCTATCAAACTTAATCTTATATGCTAATTTTTAGTACCACTAAAAGTCTTCAAAACCTTACACAACCTGTGCTGTCACAGTTGGTTAAAAATACAGGTTTAAAGATTATTTAGATGTACTGGTAATTGAAATAGCCTTTTGTAAGTCATGCCCAAATCCTCTTTCACATGTGTATTTCAAGTACACAGCAATGGGTTTAAAAAGGTGGTTGAATATTTAAAAAATATGGGCATAGTTACATTACCCCCGCTGCACTTTTATTCCATTAACAGAATTAATCATGTGATACAAAGTAGTTGTGAAGGGTATAATATAATTATGCCTAAATATGCCTGAAGATATGCATGTTCCAGTACTTCAACTTCCAGAACACCTTTGGATATAAATCAATGGATCCTGCCTGTTGTGATGGACACTAATAGTGTACTGTACACTTCATTTTTGCATGCAGGATTTTCACAATTTTCAGCATTTTTTAAATTACATGAGTTGTTATTTTTGTGGAACTTAAAACAAACGTAATTGAACTCTATTAATATGTTTTCACATGTCAATATTTTTGCACTTTCATTTGTGAAATTTGTGAAAATATTATTGCTGCAAAAATAAGTTTATACAGTATTTGATCAGTACTAAATAAGCCAGGATGGTTCTTTTTCACTTGCCATTTAGAGAACAATGAGAGGTTTGTTACCAGGCCAGGTTTCCAATTTATGTTGGTTGTTGAACAATTTCTGATGGCATGGGATTGCTTGTGTCACTGTCATAGCATGATATCGAACCCTACTGATATTAAAGACACTATCAGTGATTTGCTAAATCAGCAAATCGAAAAAATCATCAAAAATCAGATTTTTGCATGTATAACAAGTACAGGTAGCCTAACATACCCTGCAAATGATAAGACCAGAAGCAACCTAATAAGGACAGAATCGGAGATTTTAGTCATTACTGTCCATTCGGACACTTACTACAACACGTAATTGAATGGAGAATCGTATCTTGGAACACTGCCGTTTTCTTCCTTTTATGTCAATTCTACAGTTGGAAAAGCTAACTTATGAGAATTCTACAGACTCATCCTTCACTTTGAAGCTATTCCTGCAAATTAAAAATATTTTTCAAATCACTGATAGTGTCTTTAAGTCGACTAGTTCAGGCTAATCTCATTCCATACCATAACCAGAACTTCTACACTATCAGGGCAAGACTTGGTGCACGAATGTGTGAACTAAGAAGTTACAAAATCACTATGACGGCAAATTCCATTTGGTGTTATGTACATAGACTTGAGCCAAATCTTGTAGGGCCTGCTGTTGGGAACTCAAACCCTGTCTATTTTAGATCTGATCCATCCATTTTTGCATACCATACAAGCATAAATCAGTACTGGTTAAATTTGTCCTGAAGCCACTGCATATGTAACTTGACATTTTTTAAAATCCATATTGTTCCTGTAAACTTGCTAAATGTTTAACCTGAGAATGGTGTTCTGGAAGCTGCAGTATGGTTGATTTTAATCTGTTTTTATTGGTCAAGTCTTGTCCAAATGCTGGGGCAGATAGCAGGATCTCAGAATTTTTTTTTTTTTTTTTTTTTTTAATGGGTTTAAAAAGGTGGTTGAATATTTAAAAAATATGGGCATAGTTACATTACCCCCGCTGCACTTTTATTCCATTAACAGAATTAATCATGTGATACAAAGTAGTTGTGAAGGGTATAATATAATTATGCCTAAATATGCCTGAAGATATGCATGTTCCAGTACTTCAACTTCCAGAACACCTTTGGATATAAATCAATGGATCCTGCCTGTTGTGATGGACACTAATAGTGTACTGTACACTTCATTTTTGCATGCAGGATTTTCACAATTTTCAGCATTTTTTAAATTACATGAGTTGTTATTTTTGTGGAACTTAAAACAAACGTAATTGAACTCTATTAATATAATGTTTTCACATGTCAATATTTTTGCACTTTCATTTGTGAAAATATTATTGCTGCAAAAATAAGTTTATACAGTATTTGATCAGTACTAAATAAGCCAGTATGGTTCTTTTTCACTTGCCATTTAGAGAACAATGAGAGGTTTGTTACCAGGCCAGGTTTCCAATTTATGTTGGTTGTTGAACAATTTCGGATGGCATGGGATTGCTTGTGTCACTGTCATAGCATGATATCGAACCCTACTGATATTAAAGACACTATCAGTGATTTGCTAAATCAGCAAATCGAAAAAATCATCAAAAATCAGATTTTTGCATGTATAACAAGTACAGGTAGCCTAACATACCCTGCAAATGATAAGACCAGAAGCAACCTAATAAGGACAGAATCGGAGATTTTAGTCATTACTGTCCATTCGGACACTTACTACAACACGTAATTGAATGGAGAATCGTATCTTGGAACACTGCCGTTTTCTTCCTTTTATGTCAATTCTACAGTTGGAAAAGCTAACTTATGAGAATTCTACAGACTCATCCTTCACTTTGAAGCTATTCCTGCAAATTAAAAATATTTTTCAAATCACTGATAGTGTCTTTAAGTCGACTAGTTCAGGCTAATCTCATTCCATACCATAACCAGAACTTCTACACTATCAGGGCAAGACTTGGTGCACGAATGTGTGAACTAAGAAGTTACAAAATCACTATGACGGCAAATTCCATTTGGTGTTATGTACATAGACTTGAGCCAAATCTTGTAGGGCCTGCTGTTGGGAACTCAAACCCTGTCTATTTTAGATCTGATCCATCCATTTTTGCATACCATACAAGCATAAATCAGTACTGGTTAAATTTGTCCTGAAGCCACTGCATATGTAACTTGACATTTTTTAAAATCCATATTGTTCCTGTAAACTTGCTAAATGTTTAACCTGAGAATGGTGTTCTGGAAGCTGCAGTATGGTTGATTTTAATCTGTTTTTATTGGTCAAGTCTTGTCCAAATGCTGGGGCAGATAGCAGGATCTCAGAATTTTTTTTTTTTTTTTTTTTTTTAATGGGTTTAAAAAGGTGGTTGAATATTTAAAAAATATGGGCATAGTTACATTACCCCCGCTGCACTTTTATTCCATTAACAGAATTAATCATGTGATACAAAGTAGTTGTGAAGGGTATAATATAATTATGCCTAAATATGCCTGAAGATATGCATGTTCCAGTACTTCAACTTCCAGAACACCTTTGGATATAAATCAATGGATCCTGCCTGTTGTGATGGACACTAATAGTGTACTGTACACTTCATTTTTGCATGCAGGATTTTCACAATTTTCAGCATTTTTTAAATTACATGAGTTGTTATTTTTGTGGAACTTAAAACAAACGTAATTGAACTCTATTAATATAATGTTTTCACATGTCAATATTTTTGCACTTTCATTTGTGAAAATATTATTGCTGCAAAAATAAGTTTATACAGTATTTGATCAGTACTAAATAAGCCAGTATGGTTCTTTTTCACTTGCCATTTAGAGAACAATGAGAGGTTTGTTACCAGGCCAGGTTTCCAATTTATGTTGGTTGTTGAACAATTTCGGATGGCATGGGATTGCTTGTGTCACTGTCATAGCATGATATCGAACCCTACTGATATTAAGTCGACTAGTTCAGGCTAATCTCATTCCATACCATAACCAGAACTTCCACACTATTGGTGCGAGACTAGGTGCATGAATGTGTGAGCTAAAAAGTTACAATATCACTATGACGGCAAATTCCATTTGGTGTTATGTACATAGACTTGAGCCAAATCTTGTAGGGCCTGCTGTTGGGAACTCAAACCCTGTCTATTTTAGATCTGATCCATCCATTTTTGCATACCATACAAGCATAAATCAGTACTGGTTAAATTTGTCCTGAAGCCACTGCATATGTAACTTGACATTTTTTAAAATCCATATTGTTCCTGTAAACTTGCTAAATGTTTAACCTGAGAATGGTGTTCTGGAAGCTGCAGTATGGTTGATTTTAATCTGTTTTTATTGGTCAAGTCTTGTCCAAATGCTGGGGCAGATAGCAGGATCTCAGAATTTCATTTAATAAGCCAATCCCATATTGCTCCATACAAGAGAAGATTTCAGTAGCTTCCCACAATGCATTGCTTCCAATGGAGGTTTTTGTACTGATGTGAATCGTTAGTGATGAAACATGGCTAAATTGACAGTACTGATCACAAACTTGCATTTTGAGACTGTTTCATTTCTAACGATTCACATGACAACCTGTGCAAAAAAAACTTCCAATGGAAGCAATGCATTGTGGGAAGCTACTGATATCTTCTCTTGCTCCATACTAACATAAGTGTATTACACCTATGACAGTACTTAGGGATGTTAAGTACATGAGAAGTTGAAGGAAAGTATGGGTTATTGGGATCATTACCAAAATTCCCCATGTACTGGGCACTATAGGGGGGTCACATGTTCTCATAAAGATAAATGTTGCAATCATAATGCATTGTGGGATTGGTGTAGAACAGCTTCTGACAGGATCCTACAAAGAGGATGTGAGTGCAGTGTTGGCAAGAAAAAGCTACAATGTAAAGGTGCTAAAGTTTGAGGGAATTGTTGGGTAAATTTGACTTGATCTAGCAAAAACACAGATATGTATCAAAAGTTGATATTGAGTTCGGTCTAAGCAAATTTAGAGTTGTCTTAACAGCGAGGTGGGGTGTAAGCTCCAGATCTTTTTAAAATAGGAAAGGCATCCACATTTGCGTAAATTGAACTCATTTTTTAGTGTGCTTGAAGGAAAAATGCCGAGATATGCCCATTTTCCCCAAATTTGGCAAACATTTTTTGTAATCCTTGGGTGGGCATTTAAAATTGAATTCATGTTTAAAAACATTACAGAAAAAAATAAAAACCTACCCTCATTGATTGCTACATCCTTATTTGGTTTAGAAGCAATCCTAAGATGAGGGGTTCAGCATCATGAAATATGAAAATGATATCCATATTGAACTTTTGCTGATCAAGTTGAGGTGTTAGTCCAATTTAGCATTTCATGATCAAGCCAAAGTCATATTTTTTCATTTTCATATTTCAAGGGTTTAGGACAAAAAGGGCCCCATCTGCAAAGCTGCATTGTCAGTTGGTTCTTATTAAAGGGTTATACCTGCCAAACTAACACTGCCAGATATTGCAGATGGAGCCTTTTTGTCCTAAACTATGAATATGAAATGAAAAAATATTGGAATTCCTGCTGATCAACTCACATTACAAAATTACAAATCTGACAGGGAAGGTTGCACTGGGATTATCCCCATGCCTCATCTGCACTTGAAAGTTGCTCAAAGGGAAAGAGGACAATGGGACATAGAGCGGCCCAATAATGGTGTTCATTGATATTTAATGTGCACTCCTTGTTTTTGGCTAGTGTCAACCAGTTTTATAGTTCATCCAGTGCCAAACCAAAGCGGGCATTATTAAACACTGTGAATTGCTACAAAAGCCATGGCGTGTTTTAGCCTCATTCTAGTAACATATTATAGAGAAATTGTATCTTGTTTGATATACTCATCTTGCAGCCGCAGCAGCTGAGATGCTGTTCACCATTGAGATCAATGCCCTGTCATGTAATAAGTTGGGAGGTGTCGGCTTGATATCGACCAATCCACATCAATGTGATGGGGGGGGGAGAATTAACCCCTTGTAGAAGCTAAATTTAACCTTTGACCTATAATAACGGGTTTTGGCTTATAACTCAATAAATAGTCTGAGATAGCCAAAACTAGTAATAGTTGGCTAAACAAGTAAGTCTTAAGAGACTGTGGGTGATAGTCAATATGTTCATCAAAACTTTATTACTAAACCAGTTAAAAACAAACAGTTGATAGGAGGAAGTTCGCAAAAGGCAATTAGGCCCCAAAAGCATTCACCCCTTGGAATACATTAACACACAGAAGAAGAAACAGGGATAAATATCAATAAATGCAACACAACAAACTGTGACTTATAAACCAAAATATTCTTGTAAAACAATATCAATGTATGAAACTCTTGGTTCACTGTGTTGTATGGTCACTCTTTGCATGCGTTGTTAGTAGTAGGGTCTGTTGTACCAAGAAAGAGAGGCCAAGAGAGATGGGTTGCATGGGAACCATGCATTGAACCTCAAACCCCGGGCCATGCCAAGTGATAAGTGATGCAGTCCATACACATGTTTACACTGTGAAGCAAGGTCAGAAACCTTATATTCATGTTCAGTGCATATAGACAAAATACTATATTATCTAGTAGGCATGTACATGTAGTAGACAAACAGTCCCAGTACATGTACCTGTTAAGCAGTTAGTATTTTAGTGCTTTCATCCGGGTCAGAGTGTGATGTTAATTTGCAATAAGATACAATTTTGTCACAATGGAGTATGTTGCATCTTACATTTCATTTGCATGACAAGTAAACATTAATTAATTTTTCCTTTGAATACCACTTCATTTTTATGGACTATTTCATAGTGGGTGGGTGTATTTGTGTGTGAATTTGAAATTGTCTCAGCCTGGTACTCATCCACTGGGGGAATGTGTGACTAACTCCCAACTACCAAAGTTATTTTTTTTCTTGTAAGCCACAATGTATAGGTAGCTCGAAAACCAATCTTAGTACAGAGTCCTGTGCCTTCTTGATTTCCTTATTTGTCAGCTCAAGGAATTTGAAGCAGGTTCAGAGTCTGGTTGGTGAATCCTCTGGACCACACTTCAACCGGGGAGTATTTCGTCTCCCATCCAGCTTCTTGTGCTTCCTTTTTTATGGCTTGAAACCTTTTTTTTGTCTTTTATATGGAACCCTCAAGAATGGAACCCTCAAAAATGGTTCTTAAAAATCTGAGAACCCAAATGGTTCCTAACAGAACCATAAAAGGTGCTATACAGCATTTACAGAACTATTTTTTACAGGGTTCCATATAGAGGACAAGTTTAGAACCTCTTTTGCACCTTTTGTTTTTTAGAGTGTTGATAAGGTCTTCATATTTGAACAGTCTAAAAAAAGCACCCCTAAACAAGTATGGCAAGTGTAAATCCTAAACTTAAACAAGTATTGCCAATATTTGATACCCTTTAAGCAAGTAGAATGTTGATTAACATGATCCTTAACAAGTATTAAGCCATGCCAGCACCACCTTTCAGTTTCAAAGAAGCAGACAAAAAAAAAAAAAACTACAGTAACATTGTAATTATCTCTGGTTTTTAATTTGATTCCATTAAGTTATACTATCAAGTTATACACTTACATGAAATTTGTTCTGCATAGGCTGTATTGAATGGCTTATTTACAATACAAAGGGCCAAATAAGGATACAGACCCGGGGTTCCCAAATTTGACCCTAATCACAGAAATTCGAGTCCAGGTTCAAGTGTGAAAAGTACACCCTTTTTTCTAGATTTCAGTGTTTTGCTACCGTACCCTTTTAACATTACGTACGTATCGTGCCCAATCTTGAAAAAAATATCCTTTTTACATTCTTCTTTGGTTGCACATGATATCCCCCAGTGGCGTAGCCAG
>JAMKCH010010853.1:0-29125 GCA_023653785.1 Ophioderma brevispina
TTTTGAATACCGTTTACAGCATTCCGATTGTTGCTGAATCCAGAGATTGGCTATATTCCAAGAAGGATAGAGTTTTGGGGGTGGGTGAATAGAGGGGCGATACAATTGTGCTACTTTTCCCCATAATGGGATCAAGTACGGGCATCATAGTGGTAGGTTATAATAGGCTTAGTGTATTTCAGATGTCATATCCATAACTTGGGAACGGCTCATCAAATTTTCCAATTTGATTACGAACTATGTTTATTTTCATTTTCAATATGCTACAAAACAGAAGTTCCTTTCCAGAATTCTTAAAACTATGATGTATGTAGGTATATTAATTGTTTGATACTATCTATGTTTCCCAGCTGAGTGTGCGCTATTTTTATGTTCTTTGCTTATTTATCTTGATGTCATTTCAATGTTTACTTGATATGAGTAACATGATCATGCGTTTGATATGAAGTACAAGAACAAAGATCGAGCCATGATCATCTGTAGAATTCTTGCGACTCAATACCATGTCTTTATCAACATGCAGTTCTATTGTGTTAAGTTATCCCATTCTGTAAAAGTGGCACCATTGGGTAATTTCACCCACTCTAGAGCTTTAGCCGTATCTCTGGATTGCAACACCAAATTGGATGCTGTAAAACGGTAATTACAAAATTCAAAAAACTCCATTTGTGATATGATGTAAATATTACGTTCATTCATATTTTTGGTTGCACCTTCAACGAAGGGCTTTTTTTTTTAAGGCCATTGGAGTTTTTGGATTTGTAATGTTTTTCTTATTTTTTTTGCAGCTGTGTTTTATTATTTTTGTGGGAAAACTTTTTTTTTTTTTGGTTTATCCATTTTTTATTTACTTTTATTCTTATTGGGGCTTTGGGGGGGTTCTCCTTTTCACGAGAGAAAAACGGTCGAAAAGACAGGTGTACATGACTTGAACCATTTTTGTGGACACCCTGGACATTCCATGTCAACACCAAACACAAGATGTTTCATGTAAACTGTTATCTATTGCATCCCACCCTTTAGGCGTTATATGACCAACAAGGAAGTTCCTGGTGTTTCCAGATGATCCATGTTTCACTGATTTTGTTACAAGCTAGTTAATCTTAGCCGTTCATGGACAACGACGAATGTATCAGCAAGCTCAACAACATTACTCATAATTTGTCGATGCAAGAATCATCAGAGTTTATGTTAACAGTGCCCATTTGCACACGATAAGTAACGATGTTTGGGCGTTGAACATTTGTCCTGTTGTTTGTGTTTCAAGCTTCGATACCGGAGGCTGAACCGCAAGATACCAATGTTATCGAAGGAGTTCCGTCACGATTATGGGTAATTTAAATGCAGGTACCCCTGTCAAACATTCAGCTGTATGAGGTTTAGTGAACTCGGTCCAAGCACTATTCTCGTGCAAAACACCCACTATAGAGATCCAAGATATTCGATATCCTATAATGTGTATATAATTCATATGTGCTAGAAATTCACAATGTTTAGACTTCAAGACGAAGGCATGTATTTGTCGAGCAAGACGACGCAAGGACAATTCAAATCTCGCACGCAATTGGACTGTTTCTTCGACAGCATGGCCCACGTGACTTGTGAGCAGCCCTTTGTTACGTAATCGGTATGTTCGAATTGGAGATTCTTTACAATTCAACACATGCGACCTCCAGCAGAATTCTACCCCTATGAATCTCACGGGATAAGGCACTAACAAAAGATGCAGAAAAGGCAACTTGTGGATGCAGGTGGTCGACATTCCTTGCTCTGGAAGTCGACATTGGTGACAACAATGAGCTATTTTCAGCTGTTATTTCAGGTAGAGACAACGAACAGAGGCCGTTGTGCATTATCCCACCATACAGATTCTACCAGCCTTAAATGAAACTACAGTGATTTCGAAAAGTAAAGGTAAAAGTGCTGATTTTGACTGCAACCTTAACCTACGCTCATCCGCTTCTGTTTCTTATAGGTGGATCGTTGATCGCTAACGGCAACTAAGGTGTTTAATGAGAACCTTTGGTAGGTTTAGGTTTAAAACGATGGGCAGTCGTGCCGGATCAAGCATGTTTGGTGGGCCGTGAGAACGGTACCGTGTATGGTGTGACGGTACTAAATCGCGGGCACTTTTTGAGATCAACCGAACCGACTTTGATATTGGTTGTTCCACCGCGCTATTCATGATTTCATCATCACACCACAACCGGTATCCTTTACTACAATTAAAGAAACACTTTCTACAAACCCCAACAGAGCAAACATCACGGAAACCGGAGAATACGCCTACTGAATCTATAACCAACGTAACCATACCTAACCCACATTGACGCTTGTCCACGAAGTACCATTAAAACAAGGTCCAATTGAACCGCACGAATTCACTGAATTTAAGCTGTTCGGAAGGTCGAAATAAACAACGACAAAGATAATACGACAATATCAGATCAATCGCCATTAATATCCTATTGATAACAAGGACACACAAATTTTCAACAGCAGTTCACACAAGCACAGCTAATACAGCTCGCGAAGGACGATTGTTTACAAAGACACCCTAACTTCTTCTCAAGCAAACCAGAAAACAATGATCACACGCATTTAAGTGCAATCGATACGTCGGTTACAGTGACTGTCAGAAAAACAAAGTGGCTTCTTCTAATGCAATAACGACAATATCATCCTCCATTGAAGATCCTTGTGATAACAGAACCCACAATTTTCACAAGCAGTTCAAACAAGCACATCTAATACAGCTCGCGAAGAAGACCGGTTACAAACACCCATAACGTATTCTCACAAGTCAGACCAAAAAGACAATGATCACACGCATTTCAGTGTAATCGCTACGTCGGTTACAGTGACTGTCAGAAGTAAATCAAAAGTGGGCTCTCTACTGCTATACGCAATGTCATCGCCATTGAAGATTCTCCTTGGGAACAAGACGACGCCATTTTTTCATTCACAGCAGTTCAAAAAAGTACAGCGTTCTACCGCTCGCGAAGAGAACGTGTTACAAACCCCATAACGTATTATCAGCAAGACCAGAAGACAATGATATCACCCGCATTCAAAGTGTATCGATACGACAGCGGAGGCGCCGATCACCGTGCCTGTCAGAAGAAACCAAGTGGCCTCTAATGCTATACGACAATATCTCGCCATTGAAGAAATAATAATAGCGAGACATTGTATTTCAAACCCACAGTCAAACCAGTGGTCCCTAAACACAATTCAGAAAGATAGAAATGTTACTACTTCATTAATAATATCTTCTCAATCAATGACCAGAAGGCAACGATCACGTAAGTGCCATCGATACGCCGGGTACCGCTATTGTCGGAATAATAAGTGCCACTTAACTACTTTAAAATGTTTCATGCGCAGACATTCCACATTCCTATTTTAATGTGGGCAGTCATTTTTGGATTCTAGTTTGTGTTATTACTTGTAGTTTTATTATTAACAATTTTATCCTTAGATCGACTGCACCGAACAAACAATCATCAACCTGACAAAAGAGAAAAGGAGCCCTGAGGTATTAAGTTGAATATTGATTGAGGTCGATTCCGATCGACGCTAGCGGCAAAATCTCTACCACCGTCCCGATCACCAGACAGCCGCAATACTGGTGATGCAAAATCGACCACGACCTATGAGTAGTTTATGCTTTGCCGGCAATTAGACCGACTGATAGTATTCCGGATAAACCAACCCGAATTTCCATAATCATCAATTCATCACAAATAACACGAATCCTAGATGTCATCCAAAACACCAATAAAAGCAATACCTTCAGTCCGGCTGAAGATCGTGTTTATTTATGCTTACACACCCCCAAAAACAAAAGAAAAAAGGTGGTGGGCACTTAGCCGTGATTCCGAAAGCAAAAAGTAAGAGTTTTGATTAGAAGCGTTTTAGAAAAAATATACATAGAAGACATATGTTTTTCACCATGAAGTACAGCTCAACCGAACAAATTATTTCCACATTCACCCGACTTATTCTTCCTTGCGTACAATTTAAAATTTAACTTTAGAGAATTCGTAGGTCAACGTTAGATTGTGACATAATGAGCGTATCTTTAGCTGTGGTATAATATCTGCCATAAAGGACTGGTCAATAATTTTGATCCGCAGCAGTGGGTAGATCCAGAGTGTGTTTTTTGAATCAATCCCCATGATGCATAGCAATGTGCTATACTGTCCTGTACTAAACTTAGGGATAAAAATGTTCCAAAAGTTTAAGACCACAAGATCTTTCATAATTCCTAAGTACTAATGCTTTGTGGCTAAAATGAGCATTAAAGTCAGTTTTTTTATGTGTTAAGAATAGGATTTTTGTGGGATCACATGACCCTATGAGGTGAAATTTCCCGAAGCTGGTGCATTGTGGGCTTGACTCAAAACACCCTCTTGGGTAGATTTTAGCCGTAATTTTGAATTAAAAACTGATCTAAATCAATATAAAAACTCAAAGTATAACTGCTGGCAACGTGATTAGGGTCCTTTGAAACTAGTGTGTTGTTTGTCCTTCTCTATAACGTCCATGGTCCACCAAGGGTTTTTTTCTACTACTTCACACGACCAAGGGTGTTACCACTCCCCTATTTTTTTTCGTAATTCAGGACAACCTAATCTTGGGTTTGGTAGCAGGTGTGTACTACATTGTCCTTAAATCGTCAAATAAGTACAAACTATCAAGTTGGACCAATATGACGTCAGAGTGATGTCATAACAGGAGTTTATTTTTAACGTTATTTGTAACAATTCTCCAAAATCAAGGGGTTTCGACGCGTTTTTCGCAATTCATGCAAGCAAATTGGTATTTACTTGGCAATGGTGGGTGCCAAAGTAGCATACACATGTTCATTCTCTAAAAATAAAACAAAATACAAATATTGTCAGTATTTGCGTACCATAAGTACCTACGTGCCCACTTTTTTTGAATGTTTACACAGTAAAGTATATATAGGAAGGTGGCAACCCACCCCCATTAACCTTCCGACGTTTGACGGGATAATACATAAAAGCCTTAGATCATATTCGGTGGTAACCCCCCCCCCCCCCCCCCTACGAGGGTTAACTATACATAACACTTTTAATGACATTATGATACTTGTATCTTATATTAGGAATGAAACAATGGAAACACAATTGTATAATTTCGTTTGTTAATCATCAAAAGTCTAAAAGACTTTTTTAGAGTTCAAATGAAGGAATGTACTGTAATATAAAATACCACTAAAAAGTGTATTGCAAAATTTGCACAACTGTGGGGCAGTAAATACACACAACGCCTACTCATTTTAATTTGACAAGTTGAGGGCGCAGTGGTCCGGTGGATACAACGACCGTCTCATGACCCAACGGTCCGCTGGGTTCGGTCCCGCTGATACCAATGTGTTTGCACTTGGGCAAGGCACTTACCTCGCTTGCCTCTCTCCACCAGGTTCTAAATGGGGAGCTGTTGAATATATGTCCTTGCCGCCCAAAGGTATGGTATGCCTGGCCATGTTGTAAGCGCGACATATTCTCTTGGCAGCGGAAAAAAAAAATAATGTAAAGCGCTTTGATAGAGTGTGAAAGGCGCTATATACATTTTATTTTATTAATTTTATTAAGTTCCTGAATTCATTTCATTGAGAGTCCACAGTATTCATGAAAAAAGACATCATAGAAAACATGTAAGCGCGCTTTCCTCTTTCTAAAGATTATTATTTTCCTTTCGTTAACCAGGGCACCAGCTATGCATACAGTGTCCTCATTCTACTCTAGATTGAGTAGGACAACACATAATCCAAGATAGTATCTTATATAGCACTATCCTTTGTAAGCCACAGCTGACAATGATAGGCAGAGAAAGACAACAAATTCTTGGGCTGTCAACTGATATCCATCCTTATTAATAAGTTTTCCAAGTCGAGTGCCCATATTTTCATCCACAATCATCTATTATAGGCAGTTTAAATATCCATACAATGTTAGCGAAATAATGTTGTACTTATTGCACAATGTTTGGCAACATAAAATCATTTAATATGTCCATAAAGCTAAACAAATGTTTTATATACAGGATACATACTAAGATTTCAAAATAGAGCACATAATTGGTATCAACGAACCTTGCTTGAATGGTATAAACCATTACCTGAAATATATTCTTATACTTTGTGCATGTACAAATGGCCTTTGTCTACTCAAAGTCCTTCATTTTGGGGTTTAAGCATTCTGGAAGTCGCTGCTTATTACAGCATCTGATTTTGTTGTATGGCATTTTCCAAATTGTTGTTAAATGATAGTTGAATTACTTCGTCCCGCTGGGCAGGAACACCTCCTATGTGCATTTGACCTTCAAATTAAAAATGCTTCAATGTGCAAATGGGTACATTTTCAAAACCAGACTGTCTGCAACTAAAAACAATATGCTTAGTAACTTATTTAATATGTCTTTTGGGTAAAGTAAGCTAAAGTATTGCATTACTTTAAATCGATTTGATTCAATGTGAAACATATTAGGCGTTTTGTATGTTGCTATATGCACATAGGAGCTTTTTGAAAGTGGGGCCCCATTTTCACATAGGAGGTTTTGATTTCAAAGGTTAAATGTACATAGGAATGTTTTTCCTTCCCAGCGACGATATGCTCGAGTGTTATGCATTAATGACAGAAGATTACATACCGTTTTGCTATTGTGTGGATATTTGCCTTCACTATTGACTGTTAAGGTTCGTTCATACCTCTCTGACTGTGCATGCAGTGCCGATATATCCATCACTTGCTGCAGAAACTCAACGTAACCTGTGCAGCTGGCAGGTAAAATGATTTAACTCGGTGCCATTACCGCAATGCAGTATAACTGGACATAGACCGTAATTCGAGCAACTGCACTTACCGCAACGCATGTTGCAGTGTTGTATGAACGAACCTTTGATTTACCTATTTAAAGTGATCTTGTTAAGATGACAGTTTTGTTGTAACTTTTTCATTGTTTGATATTTGAACCTCCTATTGTCATTGCATTATCAAAGATTACAATTGCGTTGATATTGTGGACATTGATCTGGAAAACTTATTTTTTTTAATCAGATGGTGTATGTGTAGTGGTTTTCAATGGCCTTATACAAGTAGCTTTATGCAATCTCTTAGTTTTTAACTTCAAAAACGACAATCCGTATTTGTAACTGGTTCTCCCTATTTAACTCATACTAAACAATTATTCCACGTGAAAAACACTTAACATATTCATATAATAGCTTCAAACAGCATCTTCATGTCTCTTATGTTCATAACCTTCGCAAATCATTTGAAAACCTTCTATACACAAAAGATGCATAATATACACACATGCCACAAGTTTTATTCCAATTACACCACTTTGCACTTAACAAATATTCAATCAAAATTCGCCGGTCCTAGGATTTGGAATTCCCTTGACCAAATTTAAAATCATCAAATGCAGTCAATAAATTTAAATCAATTAAAAGTCAACTTATTTCCAAATCCTAATTACGTATATATCCTCTTTACTTTTTGGTGTTTCTTGTTTGATGTACATCATCCGTTAATTTACCATAACTTCCATTGCATAAAATTACATACCTTACTCCGGTTTACATTTATATAATACCTATTCATTTTTTACAATCGGTAACAACACCGTAGCTGTCGCCAACATCTTGGCCTATTACCATTCTATAATTAGGGCCCCCATTTCGTTGTGCTTATTCTGCTGCACTCTTCCCGATATATGATATAGCACTCATTAACTTCGCCATCTCAACTGTATTTTTTCTAATACCCCGATTATTAATACACATTATGAACAATCCCTTCCTGTAACCCCCGGTCCTGCTCAGGGCTGTTTTGTTTTTGTCCTGTCTTGTTTTGTTTTTGTCCCGCCTTGATGGCCCAATAAGTCCCCCTTTCTACTGGGTGGGGTCAACCTTAAAGATCTTATTATCTTACTGGCCTCTCCCACACACATCTTTCCCCCATACTCATTATTTATTTTCACATGTTTATTATATCTTTCTATATCCGTTTGTGTTTAAATTACCAAATCTTATAACTGTATTACAACTCACGTAATAATGAGATATAAATTATCATAGATTTTAAATTTTGGATGCTTATTGTATCATTATAGTATACTGGCCATAGTGCACTGTCTAGATTTTTCCCATTGTTTAAACACTATAATTCGAAACGTTATGTCTTGGCATAAGGTATAATCAGGGAAGATGAGGTGTGGGTTGTGAATAAAATAATGTCTACTGTCTAACTGTCTAACTGTTCTAATAACATCCTTGGTTTATGTGGTATTAACTGCCAGGCACAATATCTCAAAAGCAACAAGAGCAATCAGGAAATACGGTTGGGTCCCAGGAAGTATCTGGGATTTACGGTCATTTTGGCAATCAGTTGTTGACCACAACCATGCTCAGGAGCAGGTTACATCAATAACCCAAACGTAGCCCGGGGTTTCTGATCCATTTTGGACTTATCATTTTTGCTTAACTGAAATATCAACAGTGTTTTTACTAACAAAAACTCGTTAAAAACCGATGTCTAGTTTCACTAATGGATAGTTTGTAAGTAATGCTTAACGATTGCATTATGGTCAAAAGAAATCTCCCTAACGCAGGGGTATTTGGAAGCCTTTTATTGCACATTGTATGAGCCGCATATGCATTGTGTGTTCGTGCATTTCGATAGTGAACAAACAAACACATACCTTTTATTAAGAAAAATTAACAGGGGTCACTGGGAGATGTTTTGTGCATACGAAATGTATGAATCTTTTTAGGGCTGTTGTGCTTATCTTCATCATTGCTTTTCGCATAGACATGCTTGAAAAAATAGGTCCGATCATACACATGCCACATTGGGGAAATGCACATTGATACCATACCGCGCTGACTCGCAGCTTCTATGTGTATTATGTGCACGGAGCAGCGACTTTGGGAATGCGAGAGAAAGAAATCAGTCGAGTTGGCATTTATTTAATAAACACACGCGATTCGAATTCCCTTTTATATTTCTGTGTTTCACGTTTGTAGGCCATGTTGAAATCCAAGATGGTGGCTAGGCTTTGATTCAGCATACATGAAGAGGATTGTGGAGAGGACGGGCGCTCTGCTGATTTCTTCTGCATTCCTTCAGTGCTCGCCGGCTTCAAGAACCCATTTCAAAATTCATGCTGTATGTCTTTAAGTGTATTAGGAATGTCGGCTCCAATCCTAAGTGACCCCTTTTTTTTTTGTTAGGTGGACACTGTAATGCTTGACGAAGCCAGAGCAGAATACGATCTCGTGCAACACGAGGCTCTCGTTCACGCTCTAGAAGAGGGCTGTAGACTATATCGCGGGTGGAATCGAAGGACTTAAACTCAAACCCTAAAGAAATATTAAGATTTCTTTAATGCTGCTGTAATATACTGCTTTTTGAGAAATGTGGATGTTTAATATTTTTACTAAGCACAATCTATTCAATTCTCAAAATGTAAACCTCTCATAAAGCTCGTATTGGTATCTATATACGGGCAGTGGGATATCCAGATGGATCCTGCTGATGTCTCGAGCAATCACCTCAGGAGTTAAAGTGGGCCGCCACCCCTTTTTTGGCTGGGTCATTCCAACTATGTGACGTTGAGACGACTTTCTCACATCGCACCGATGACAGGACCGGCCAAATCGTGCACGGCGTTGGGCAACAGAAGATAAATTGGAGGGATATCTCCATATATCTTGCTTTGGTCTTGTGTCACGCCAGGCTAGGATATGTTTTGTACTCGTAAAGGAAGCTTGGGCTGGTAGGTGCCATCCAGTCTATTCCTGTAGCTCTTTCTCATGGTCCAGGTCTCTTCAAGATCATATAACAGGATACTCTCTACACAGGCTATAAAGAATTTCAGCTTGGTGAATTGGAGATACCAGATTGCCAGAAGTGGTGTAGAGTTTATTGCAGGATTCCAAGCTTGTCCTATGCGTGACAGGAAGTTCTTTCTTTTGCTGTCGGCAACATAGGGCCCTAAGTACTCGAAGTCCTGACCTTCTTTGAGTTGGCTACCATTCTGTTGTGCAGATAGGTTAATGATCCTCTTCTCATTGAGAGTCATATATTCAGTCTTCTGGCATTTTTAGATGTAGGCCGACTTTGTCTGCAGCATTCTCAAAGTGTGTGTTAGTAGCTACTTGTGCACCACATATCAGATCACCTGCTAGAGCTAGATCATTGCGTAGTCAGGTTTGTGAGTACTGAACTTTGGTGACGTCTGGAATACGCATTGGGTTGATGGTGTGGAGGTCCTTTGTCGTTCTAGTGATGTCAGACTCGTCGGGAGTTGTAATCAACCACCCGGATACAAAGAGATAGGGTTTTTTTTTGGATCAAGAGTACATCCTGGAGGATCAGTATTGTTAGGAAACTCCTTTGTGGGCACCATCAATGGCTGCCACAAAGCTAAATGGTTATCATACATGATGGCATGCAATTGCCTTGACAGTCTCATCTGGGAGAAACCGTACGTTGGCGAGCATTACATCCGGTTTACACTGTCAAAAGCTCTAGGGAAAAATTTACAAAACACAATTGAAAGCTTTTCTTGGATTCTCAAACTATTCTATGTCTTCTGAGGGCAAGTAATCTGAGGTAGAGTTGATCTGCCTTTGCGAAACCGTTCTGGTTCAGTCTGAGAATGGGATATATATGAGGATGTGATTATGTTGAGCAGCATGGAGTTTGTAGATCTTAGAGGCAGTGTTGACAGTGTGATTCCTCTGTAGTTTTGGGGTGTTGGAGGTCGCCTTTCTTTGGTATAGGAATGATGAATGATGTTGAAAAGGCAGCTGGTTTGTTTCCCATATAGGTGTTGTTACAAAAATTTAACAGTGATCATGGAATAGTGGATTCTTCCAGACACTGCAGGAATGTTGAAGCTCCCTATAGTGAAGGTCCCAGTCTGGATGAGGAAGGGTGTCTGCTATTTGAGTTCTGAAGATCCTCTATAGTGAAAGGTCCAGTCGGGATGGGAAGGGTGTATGCTATCTCATGATTGAAGAAAAGTTCATCAAGGTTAGTGTTATACTGAACTGGCTTGCCAAGTAGAGAACTAAGTGCTGAAACCCCGTGTCAAGGCGCTCTTCAGTTTGTTTCATCCTTTATTCTTATAGGTGGGGTGGCCTTCGTATCGGTCCGCTCCCTCAAGGCCTCCCAGGCAGCAGCATGCTTGTTTTCAAGATGTAGGGCAGCAAGTGCTTCAGCCTGGGATTAAAATGATCCTCAAGCACCACATTGTAAGCATCATCAAGTGCCAGCCTTAGCAGGAATTCAAGGTTATGATGGAGCTTCTGGTGGATTTATACGGTGCTTCTTGGCTGAAGACTTCAGTTTTTCTCTGGCTTTGCTGACTTTGTCGTGTGAGGCAAAGGCAGTAGTCTGCTTCTTTCTTTCTAGGTAGCATCTACAATGCCATTCTTGTGGTGAAGTGAGGACATCAATACTGCGCTGGTAGGTAAGCAAACAATATATAAAACTTTAGTAGTGAGATATGAAAAGCAGTATTAAAGAAATCTTAATATTTCTTTTAGTGCTGAGTTACGTCCTTATTTTCAACCCTCGATAATCCACTTTGTCCCAAGCTCTGGAATGGCTTACTTTTACAGTATGGGAGATATTTTCGGTATTAAGCTCAGCTACAACGGTAAAGAATATGGCATCAGTTAATTCTTCACGCAACATTAATTCACGCTTATTTCCGTTATCGTCTTGGCGCAGGACTTCCGGTGGACTAGAGCGCCCATTATTAAATGGCATTATTACTATTATGATAATTCTGATTATTGTATCATTATAAGCTTATCTAGTATTGCAAAATTGCAAATTTACCACGTGAACAAACCGGTAGGCGCACTTAGACTTATGGGGCATGTCTTTCTACGTTGTTTGTGTCCCCATCGAGGGGTGGGGAAACCAAGTCAAATCATAATAAATATTAAAATATATAACCGTCTCTTGCCACAAATAAGACGGCACATTTCTTGAAAATGAATAAAATGTCACTTCAATTTATTCCCCCAATATCAGTGACCAATAGATACGTATACGCTGCCTTCAGCAATATGGGAGCTAAAGGAATTCAATACCGGCACGGTGGTGCCGGTGTAGGAAAAACACTTTCAGATTATTTTTCATCTGGGAGTGCAGGAACCATTGTTTATTGTCTCGCGGTTGAAAAGACTAGGTGTTACCACCTCTCCGATTTAGACGAAGTCTTTTTTAAGGACGTAAGCGCAAAAGACTTATCCTCATTCCGCAAAAAAAAATAAAAAAAAATCTTGAAGCTTCTATAGTGCGTGTTCAACTAACTTTGTCCATGTTTCATCATTTATTCGAAAAGGGAGAAAGACAAAAAAACATCATGCCAGAATGGTGCTGGGAAAGCGTGACATAACAACTCTGTGCAGATTTAAAATCCCTAAATTATGCTTATCTTCATTGGTATTCAAGTTACCGCGCTTTCAGAAGAAAACTAGGGTCAACGACCTATATCTAATGTAACCTGGGTATTTATTGGAAAGGAGGGTATTTTGTTACTCAACCCGAATCGTGGAGGCGATAACACCTGGCTATAAACAATGGCTCCGCATATTCGGGCCCATTGTAATATAATGTTAGTTGAATGGTTTGCTGAAGTCTATACATATCCATGGTCACTGATATTATGAAAGAGAAAATTGAGGTGACATTTTATCATTTTTAACGAAATGTGCAAAGTTTATTTGGGAAACAGACGGTTATGTAATGTTAATAATTTACAATAATTTTACACCGGGTTTGTCTTATCCCGTTGAAGGACTAAGGAATTGTTATGCAGCTTGTTATTTGGTATACGCCCCATAGTATAATCCAAACGCTAAAGCGAATGCAAAGTCCGCGTCATGACGTCCCCCCCAAACTCGAACACCGAACAAGTATAGTAGTAGATCCGTCTTTGAAAACGAATTAACTTATATTGTATGATAAGTTTTAGATGCTTTTGAAGACAGGTGTTTTGGGCCAAAATGTGGGAAAAAAGCTTTCCTGACAATAATGGGAATGGTCAATTATCACCAAATATATTGGGTCTTTGAGAAAAGACATGCTAACAGACATTGGAAACCTGGAAAAACCAGAGAGCAGTGAGCAAGCCCATGAAATGAGCATAAATGCATTACCGAATTGGCATAACAGAAAAGTAATAAAGAAAACGATATAATAAAAATACTACGAGAAGAAAAAACATATATGCACATCAATAGCAGTCCTAACATCTTGTGATGCCCCAGGGGCATTGTAACTGTCCTTCACCATCCTAACAATTGACATATCTGTGTTTTGGTCAAATTGGTGGAGTTGCGTATCTGACGCGATCGACACACTAATGAATTCGGAACCTTAACAGAATAAACCTATTCTTTATTCCGCGAGGGTTCCCGAATTCATAAGTGTGTCCAGAAAACAAAAATGTGTCAGACGGGTCCAGATTGGTACCGCGAAATGTCCAGTTGTGTTCCAAAGGTTTAAAACGGAGTAGTAAACGTATGGACATGACAAGCAAACAAACATACACAAAATAGCACCAGTGACTATCGAAAGGTTAGGTCCTACAATCATAGCTACAGACTTGTTTAACAGGGCGTTTCACTATCCCTGTAATACCTAAAATCTACAGCCTGTGTTCAAAAAGTGTTACAATCAGAAAAAAAATTGTTGACATTGAAATTTCCAAAATAAGTCCATTCTCGCTGGCAATATTAAAGAACAAGACAGGCTTTCATGGTGTTTGTTTTCATCTTCAATCTCAATGCCTTTTAAATCCGAGATATAATAGATTTAGTGCGATCGCGATACTGTACTCCAAATAGATTTTTGTGCTACGTTCTATGCATGGGCAGAGTTGTTTTCGCGCAGTTATGCCACGCTGTCTTGAACCTCACAATAGTTGAAACTTGACAAATGAAACAAAATCAGATAAATAAACAAGGACGTACTAGTTTCTAGACACAAGCTTTAATAGTCAACATATCAGTTCAATGATAATATCTGTTTCATAAATAACAAACACTACCATATTTAATGCACGTCAATGAAATAGAGCTTTGAATATATTACAAATTTGTATCTGTTTAAAATCACGCCTTAAAACTGTAATTGCAATCAAAATAAACTTCCAATTTCAAAAAATGATTTACAATATTGCACTACAATCTTTGTACATTTGCTAATTGTTGAAGTCAATAAAAGTTTTGGACTTTGGGAAGCAAGTATCAAGGTGTCGGTAGAATATGCGTTTCATGATACTTCAAGACCTTAAAAAATCTCCCCTCCAGGTTGCTCGGGTCCCATGTTCTCCTTCTTAACAAACAGCGTTATGTCGAATGTTGTTATACACTTTATCTAAAGCCAAACTGACTGGAGATACTTCCACCCTAACGTAAACCCATGGTAACTGTTTCGCATATTTTAAGTCTCCTTATGAAGTTAACTAATCCTTTTTAAAGAATTTATATCAAATGTTAAATAACTTATGTTAAACCAATTCTTTCACCGTTTTTTTCAACTCACCAAAAGTGGCACATAACTCGAGTTTTTTTTTGTGTTCGCATAACTGGAGTTATCCCTCGATTTAAACAAGCAAAAGAGATGAAAAAACTGACTGGAAATCCCCAGGGAAAGCTGACTTTTTCCTTCATGTAACTGTACAAAACACTTACTTTATGTTGAGATATAATATTTAACACACACGGTTTCGATTGTACCCTTTGTTTTGAGACAGGCGTAAAGGAAACACCGTTCCATAGATAACATTTCATCAAGGTTCCCTTCATTAGAGCCTACACATTTAAAATTATAACTTTGTGTTAATTATATGGAGCCCACCATTTATGCAAGAATCTCTTACCACATGTCTGAATGATTAAGAGTGATTCACCTTATAATAGTTAATCCGTTCTATACGCTTTTGGCAACACACTCATAACGTTCTTAGGTAAAATCTGTCTAAGTGGAATGTTGAAATCAAGTCACGGAAATTCTTTAGAGTTTGAAAATTATTTTAGCTTGAAAAAATGTTTGCTTTTTACTTGTTAATGTGTACTTTTTTAATTGGAGAATATGTATGGGCGGAAAAATCTTCTGGTGGATTCAACAATGTTACTCTCCGAAGTGGCGAAATGCTTCGTCTGGAATGCAAACTGAAAGACAGCGTCTCGTGCCAACCTATGAAATGGGCCAAAGTTACCCAAGGATCGGTTATCATATACTCATGGGATTTCTATTGCAAATATTCAACGAAAAATACCCGTTACAAGTTCTATTTTGAGCCTCAACGGTCAACGTATGTAATGGAGATTCGCAACGTCAAGCCGGAAGATTCGGGTTCGTATTCGTGTTTCTTTGAAGACGATGTTACGCTACAGAGCAACCCGAGAAGTATATCTGTTATTGACGACTGGCCACAGCCATCTTGTACGATTCGCCCATTAAATCCAAAAATCGGTACACCTGTGGAATTTATTTGCTCACTTCCACCAGAATCACCTACAGTTCCCCTACGATGGACTAAGACTATGCCTCTGGATTTTGGAGGAACGATGGCCGTCGGATCTAACGGAAGTTATTCGGTTATGTGGACACTTTGGGAAACAGACGCTTATGAAAAATTTACTTGCTACGTAGGCAATGGCGTAGGAAGAAAGTCGTGTTCAGTTCAACCCCTTGACACAGAGCTTAAAGTATTGCCAGCTATCACGCGAAACAATAAAGGCGATAATGCGATATTTGAATGTTCAATTCCACCATCGGATATACCCATGACTCCATTATCATCGAGAACATTTCCAGACTATGAGTATACATGGGTCATACAAATTAAGAACAGACGTGAGACTCGACAAGAAATTAAGATGAGTACCTCTGACAAAAGGTATGTCTTGATGAACGGTGGGCAAACGTTACAAATTTTAAATCTGAACGAAAAAGATAACAAACTCCTTGTAAGGTGTAAGGTTAGGTTACAAAACGGTGAAAGAGTGGGGGCAAAGGGGGCGGCCATTTTGTTTGTGAACACTGAACATAGAATGTTAAATGACCATTATCTCTCGAGTGCCCAGGGTCTGCATTTGGAAAACAAATTCAGAAGACTTCAGAAATACCACAGGAAAACCTAGGACAATGGATAGAACGTGGACCATACTGTTAGTGATGTTCGCCGCGCCGGATCCTGTTTTTGGGGGGGATTTTCTAACGGGAAAATAGAGCAGTAGACGCATCGCCAATTCCTTAGCGGCTTATACCGAAGAGATGGAAATAGGCGTCAAGATGGTACAGGGAGAACAACTCGGGAGTCGTGCTTGAAGGATTCCTGCAAAGATTCGTTTTCTGAAAGCTCAAAACAGGAGTACCGCCATCTTTCAATTCTATCAAATAATTGAAAACATCGAAGTTCTCTGTTAGTTCCAATAATCTGCTAAAATGATTCCATGTGCACTGAATAAGGCACACTCCCGAAATGCGTCCTCGGCAACCACGCTCGAGAAGGAAACAAACGCATTCATTGTCTCAATGATCACGATGAGGACACTATTTTTCCAGGATCTTACGCAAGTTAACTTCAACAAATATGCATAGGAAGCCAGATATACATGTGGATGAACAAAGCGAAACCATTAAACAATTGCAAAATTTCTCGTGACGATAAGTACCTCGGTTGGCAATGACACAAAACCGAAGCTGTTCGTAAGGAAATTGGAATAATAAAATAAGTGCATGTCCACCACCCGACAACGAACAAAAATGTGATTTCGAGGCATGATATAGGCCCAGACGGAGTGTTAAACCAAAGCATTGTCCTTTCATAATGTGACTTATTAATCGTGTGAAAAATTGCCTCTATCATCGTCTCAACCATAACCAGATGATATGTTGAAAGCAATAGAGCGTACGGCAAATTAAAGGTTGCAACGAGAGATTTCAAATATAAGGTGTCCTAAAAATCTGAATATTTGGTGTTTGCACTGTGTAAATCTTTCTATCAAAAATACCCATCGAAAGGATTAGGCTGAGAAACTGTTTCTTTGGTACAAAAAAGTGAAATTTCTAATTCCTATCGGAGCAAATAGGAAATTCAGCCTAGTTTTTTTTTTTTTTTTTAAATATAAGCATTTTTTGGAATATAAGCATTTAAAATTACCTTTTGTTTTCATTTTAGTTTATTTCCGTAGCCAACATACAAAGGTAAGAGAATCTATGAGTGTCTAATCTATATGAAATCACTACTATCGCACAAAATAATATGGGGACGACTTGAAATCTCTTCGTTGCACTGTAATGAGCCAGTTTTTCTAACAACACACCCAAAGGGGTGGTTACCATCCATTCTTGAATTTTCTTATTGAACCTGGGCGTACCCGGGGGGGGGGGGCTTTGGGGGCTTAAAGCCCCCCTCAAAGTTCTCAAGAAAAAAAGAGGAAGGAAGAAAGAGGAAGGGAGAAAGAAAAAGAGGAAAGAGAATAACGAGAAGAACAAATAAAAGACGAAAAAGAAGAGGGAACATGGTTGATTTTTTTCATGCAAATGCGGATAAAAAGTGTAGGAAAGAAGTAACGCACAGGAAAAGGCGCTTTATAGGTCTTGAAAAAACCCTAAAACCTCAGGAGCTTCCGGGGGATCGGGGTGTTGCCCCTGTACCCCAACAGGGGCACTAGGCGGGCCCCTGGACCCTACTCATTAGTCACTCCGTTCGCCTCGCTCGATTCGCTCTCATGCGTTCGAACAATCTTTAGTCAGCCTCCCCCTCAAAAACATTTTCCTGGGCACGCCTATGTTGAAATCCGATTCTATCAAATTTAGCACCACAGGATAGCTTTAAAAGTTTCTTGTATAAAGTACGAACTGGGACTGATATTCTACGACGGATATAAGAAACAATTCACTATTGTAGTGTATGTATCATGACGTTGTGCTCAAACTACATTTTCATAATGTATGTTAGATTAAATTGATATATTGGTGTACATTTTTCCTGACTATATTCTTCATGCTGTTTTACCCATTTATTTCTCTATGTAACACATGAAATTCTAGAAATCGAAGCTTTACATTAGCGGTTACTATTCCAAATATTTCTTAAAAGGACGCCGAATTCGGAAACCTGTACACCTACTTTTTTCTCATTGTCCTTTAAAGTGCGTGTTCCGATCGCCTTTAGGACACCCTAATTTACCCAGAAGTAGTACGAATTTTCATATCAGATGAAAGGCCGTATTTTTCTCATTGTCTTCCTTAAATTTGAGCCTTCAACTCCATTTCAAAATTCCACAAAAGGGGCAAAAGGTCCACTTTTTGATGAATTTTTCGATAAAAACGTCCAAAATTAAGAAAAAAGAAAAACAAAATCGACAAGAAAGTCCACTTTATGGTGATAAAATGTTCAAAAATAAGGACCATGTTAGGGTATTAGGTCCACTTTTACCAAAAAAATGTCCACCTTTTCGGAAAAAAGTCCACTTTTTCGAAGTCTCGCACCCCCACACATAATTTCTGCGTATATACGGCCCTGTTTCCCACGGTACTTGATGGGGGATCGGAGTATGTGCAAGTGACAGGCTCTAAATCGGAACAAGCACCTTTAAAAACAAGTTGACTATGTAATTTCTTTGATGTATTTCCGATCCAGTTTTGGCATTAAGTTTAAGAAATTAAATTCGGTTTTCCTGAAGATTGTTAATTTTCTTTTTGTAAAAATCAGGCGGATGCACATTTGTGTGTGGTGTGCTTTCTATCCATCTATAGGCATTTTATCCCAGGTATGAAAATCCTGGATATAAGGTGGAAAATTGATATTTTGCCATTTTAACAACTAACGAATAGCTTAAACGCTCTGTGCACATAAAACTAGTCATTTCCACCATTATAGAGCCAAAACTCGTATGAAACGCGTATATTCCTAATTTTTTTGTGTGCGAAAAATTGAATTTTCCCGTGTACTACACTGTGTCTATGGACATTGAAAGTTTTGCTGGCATGCGAACTTTATGACGTCATTCTGACGTAATTCTAGGCAGGTTGGTACTCATTTGATATCAATGGTAAGAGAACCATGGCTATCGATTGATATCAAATTCAAGTGTCTGTTATAAAGGGAAAAAAGGAGGGCCTTCTGTAAATGAAGGTTAAGAAACATTTAAGTAAAACAAAAGTAAATTGTTGAATCAAGACTTTTTCTTGGGGGGGTTGTTGTTTTGCTTTTTTGTTTTTGTGAAACTAGTTTTGCAGTACTGTTATCCTGTGATAATGAAATATTAACTGTAAGCAACGCAATCAAAACTGAACCCGTTTGATCTTTTGTAAATCAAACCAATAAGCGAATGATTTATTTTAGTTATTATTTAATTAATATATCACATGTGTTGTTGAGCGCCTGACAGGCTGCCACAACCACCTCCTGTTTTTGTACTTATCTACTACAGATATATTGTTTGAACTTTGCTGAATCTTCTGATACATGCTTATTGGGACTTTCTCCAACTACTGGGCAACTTCTGTGATTTTGAGATCATGGGACGTGACTATTATCAGTGTTTTTTCTTCATCTTCTTCAACACTGCTTGGGCTATATGGCTAAGTATAGTGGAATTGTGCATACAGTAGTGCAAGGCCTTTCTGGTCTATTGGCCATCCTTTGCTGCACTGACCACTATCATATAATTGATTTGTTTTACAACTGGTCCCCCAACTATGCCTGGCTCAATACTTGGATTGGGATACAATAATCTGAACTACTTCAACTCAATAATAAGTACAGAGTGTGTGAACAAACTTGGTCTATATACTATAAAAGAACTTGGTTTACAGCGTGTATCACCAACCATTTAGAGGTAAAGAGCAGGCTCTCGGCAGCAGAGACATCTATGGTGTGGGTCTTGTCCACTAACTACCCAAACCTTCTGGTTATAAAGAACTTGGTAAAATAGGACCCCAAGAATTCACTACACTGAATAAACCGGTTTTGCATCAGCAGTTGTTGGTCCGACACCTATCTCAGTCCTACTCTGATGGGGTCATGTCCGGCTAGATGATTATCTGATTCGCGAAGGCAATTTGCGGCTGATAATTTACACGATTCTGAGCACTTGTTGTACCCTGGACCATTCAATGTGAAAAACCTCCTCCATTGAAAGTTACTACAACATACCGTGCATATGGGAAGATGGATCATGACTATTCTACTTCGCGCTTGAATGATGAGCGTGCCAATTTCCCGGACAGTGGCGATCCTAATCGTCTTGTTGAATCATAGAACGTTGACCTCCTCGGCTCGATGAGGTGTGCCCCCTTCTCACAAAACTCCGCAACCATAAGAGCTAAACTGCCATGGTACCAGTACAAAATTCCATGTGCTAGCGGACCCGGCGGCGCCTGAGCGTAAGTGGAAAAAGAATCGTACAGAAGCTAACGAAACTGCATTTAGAACTCAAAAGGACCTTGTTTTCTAGGTAATAACTAGTGCAAAATTGAGTTACTTTACAAACAAATGACCACCTGCTACCGTGAAAGATATGTATAGTACAATCATTTCCTTCTCAATAGGTTCTCCATCTAACTCCCTGACTGTGGTTCTTACCAATTCTTTCAGATAGGTTTTTGTCCTTTTTCATTGAGAAGTTGAAAACATTAGAAACACTGTTAATCCTGTTACAAGTGGCAAGTGATGAGATACACATTTCTGGGGCAACGTGCAGTCAAGTATGTGTACTTTTGAACAACTTAAGGGTGATGATGTTAGAAATATATTCTGAAGTTCTCCATTAAATCTTGCTCCAGTTAGACTCTTACCCGTCTTGGTTAGTCCAGGAAAACATACACCTGTTGCTGCCGATTATTACTAGAATTGTGAACTCATCACTTGCAACTGGCTCATTTCCATCAAGGCTTAAGCGTTCTGTAATAGCTTCAGTTATTAAGAAGCCCACCATGGATCAGAATTCCCTGAAAAGTTATCGCCCTGTGTCGAATATAACATTCCTGTCCAAAATTGTTGAAACGGCTGTGGCATGCAAGTGATTAACTATGTTGAGAGCAACCACCTTTGTGAAAAGTATCATCTGCTACAGAGCACACAGCACTGAACCGCCGTCTCAGGTGAAAATGATGTGGCGAGAAGTCTCTTGATGGTGTCAGGCCTGTATTTGCATGGTATTACTTGACATGTCAGCAGCGTTTGACACAGTTGATCACCACATTTTGTCTGCAAAGACTCAATTAGTTTGGTATAGGGGTACTGTAAATCGTTGGTTCGCATCTTATTTAAGTGATAGAACTACTAAGGTTTACTGTCAAGAACGAGTTTTTTCCAGAGATATACAGGAAATAAGTTGTTCCGATTGGGATAAAAAATGGTGCAAATTTAATTGGTGGAGCTCATAGATCAAATACGAAAGTTTTGAGGGTCTCAAATGCTTGTTTAAAAAAGTAGGGGGAAACAAGGTCACGCCCCATTGAATGAATGGACGGTTGACCTTCTGTGCCCCCTACAAGATCGGTCACTTAGTATTTTAGACAGTCAAAACCTTATTCCTAAATTTAATCCTATGAACTCCGTCAATAATTTGCACCATTTTTTTATCTAAAACGGAGCAACGTTACAATTTGAGCCCTGTACAACTGAAATTGCACTCCTTTTTTAATATTGATTTTTGCTGTTTTAGCCTATAGCTTTAACCTTTCGCTGTAGAATAGTACAAACTACCTTTCCTGAAAATCCTTGTGGTTAATACAAATAACATGAATATCTTTTCAACCGGATTGGATCAATTTAAAAATTTGACCCCAGTACAAACTTTGTTTTGGGCCCCCCTCTCCTTAAGGCCCCATTAGCTTCACCTTAAGAACTCATGTTTCAGGGGGCCCTGTCGTCTGTCAACATCTTTAACCCTCAAAACCTTTTGTACTTGAGATGTGTTCAAATGTCTCTAGCTTCTTTCCAGGGTTAGTTGGAACACATTTGCCAGTGGAATGTCTAGAAATTTAGAAAACACTCTTTGGTCCCGATATGCAAAATAAGTGTGTATGTGTGTTTTGTTTGTTTTTGTTTTAAATTTTGTTTGTTTTGTTTGTTTTTTGTTGATCTGGGAGTATCTTAATGGAATGCCACTGTAAAAAATAACTCAATGTTGAGTACAAGGGACAACACCTTCCGTTGAGTACTATCTTAGTCAAAGTTTGAGTAAAAACCCAACCTCAGTCATTGTTGGGTAAAATAAACTCAGCGTGCTGTAACGTTTTTCCCTTCAACTTTTTAATGGTGTACTATCGCAGTAAAAAATGAATAAAAAAAAAAAAAAAAAAATTCGCTAAATTTCCCCCAAAATTGTTTTTTCCATTTGGGAGTTCAATCAAGGCATTTTTGACCGAACAAATTTGAGCAACACTTAAGATTGAAATATAATTAATGCGCATTAACGCTATACCTAAGGGGACTGTTATTGCCACGAACAATTCGGGTTTTTAATGGTGAAGGTATAATCCTCCCATTGATGATTTGCAATGAACTAACGGGAGGTGGATTTAATATGAACGTGACATAAGCGTGTCCTTCGGACTAATGGGCCTATTAGTCCACAGCATACATGTAAAAAATGTGTATTTGTGAAAAAAAATAATATCATGGAAAGTTTTAAAACACTCGATCTTTATTTAAACACCTAATAAATAGTGCCAATGGCTTCTAACCTAATGGTAATGCTTACACATACGTTGGTTAAAATTACACACAAGTGCGAAAGGGGGTCCCATGTGACTACGATTTCGTTTTTGGACGCCATTTTTAACGCTTAAATTTTATGTAATTGCCAAACACGACGGCGAAGGGTGTCTGTGTGTGTGTGTGTGTGTGTGTGATGTGGGGGGGGGGGGTTAGCACCCATGATTTTTTCGTATTAAGGACAAACATCATCTTGTTTGGGTACCAGTAATGTTGTTACCTACTTAGTTTTTCTTGAAATGAGTACAAACATATCAACTAACTTTTAACAATATGACGCCATAGTGGACTCGTAACTGAGAGTGTTATAATATTGTCGTGCTGAAAAATCCAAAAATCACGGGGGTTTTTTTTTTGCCATTTGGCGGACCATTTTGGCAATGTGGGGGCCAAAGTAAATACACATGTTATTTTTTCTACATATATGAAAAAAAACAAATTTGTCCGTAGTTGCTTAAAAAGTAGCATCATAATAACATAAGTAACAATTTGTTTTTTGCATTTTACACAGTAAAGTATAGGCCAGGGGGCAACTATTCTATTATGAGCCCAAAATTTATGGAAAAAGGTCCTCCGGGAAAGTTGGTTAATATTTTGGCGGGTGGAGATGAGATTGGTGAGCGTTGCAAAAATCGATTTTTGGTCAACCATTTAAAATATGTACAAAACCGTTTTGTTTGTTTTTTTGATCGTAATTGTAGTTACGTTGGGGGGCAGTGTAGGCGCGTCATAAAAAGCGGGGTTTAGACCGCATTTGAATCTGTATAACCGAGTTTCATTTTCCCGTATGTGGTCGTGTTGATGTTGGACACCCATCAATGACCAAAGTGTAAATAATATTTGCTAAATTTGGGATTTTGGGCTGATTACAAATATGGTGGGAATAAAGCGATTTCGGTTATCTACAAAATAAGGACATATTACACCCTCGTCTACCGAAGGGGGGGGGGGGGGGGTTACCACCCCCACCCCCCCTTCAGGTTTTTTCCCCGGCTTGCTAAAGCCCTTTTTTGGTGCGAAATTATTTAATGTGCAATTGTCAATTGACATGTTCCGCTCCTTTAAGCCAAAAACAAACATTCACCGGGGTGGTAACGTAAGGATACAGGGTGATCCCAAAGTGAGGATGGGGGGGGGGGGGTGTGGAACCACCCCCCCCCTCCGGAAGAGAAGTACCAACTGCCAACACAACACAGGAACATCACATACCATTGATTGTGGTAACAATAGGATGCTATGGTCCTCTCTTTCCATGATACCAAACTGGAGTACCAACAGCTAGGGGGGGGCCCAATTACGGTCAAACAATGACGTTCATAAAGTCGCATGCCAGCAAAGCTGCCATTTCCATAGACACACACAGACAGTGAAAAATTCAATTAAATTGTCGCCAAAAGGTTAGGAAAATCAGATTTTCATGCGGTTTTGACGCACTTGATGGGAAATGACTTAAGTTTAATAATGACAGCATTTAGAGCTATAAAAGGTGTTTGAGTCGCTATATTAAAACTTGAGGAAAATCAATTTTCCACACTATATTTCATATTTTTGACTTTCATCAAATATGACGTCATGGTGGAGTCATAATGGGGATGGGATGTTAGAACTTATTTGGTACCAATGGAAAGAAGAAGAAACTCTAAGCTATCCTTTGGTACCAAATTACAGGAATCGGGTGTCAGTAACGAAATCACAGGGGGGGTGGAAAACCACCCCCCCCCCCCGGGAGTTTTGTTACAAACAAATGGCTCAGGTAGACGAGGGTTAAGACGAAGTGGAATTCGTCCTCTCTATTGATTAATTCAGTACATAATTGACAGAGATCTATCTTCACGGGTGGTATGTGTTCCATTCTAACACTTCAATTTCAAGTTAAGAATATACAAGCTGGAGGTTTTTAGTTAAATATCGTCTAAATTGAAAATTATCAACGTTAAACAGATATGATTCACATTGTAAATCAATTTAATTGAGAATACAACTGTAATTTAAATAAGTGCAATTGATAGGTAATGTTTGTATTAGGGATATGATGACACCTTGTTTGAATAAGGACATAAAAGCACCAATATTTGCAACGCCTTAAGCAACCCACACTTCGCCAAAACCCAATGGTAAAGAGTGTACTTTTTTACATCTAAGCCCAACAGACCTTCCACTTTCAGCTCTAGTGTATATTGAAATTTATAGACACTGGTAAAGGACCCTAGTTCTATCAATGTCAAGAAGACGCAACAATACTTCATAACTCTCACTATATATGTTATGTGTAGAACTGTATCGGCCCCTAGTCCCCGGTACAGCTGGGGGATGGTGCAGTACGAAGGTTATGGCCAAAATATGTCTGCAAAATTTAAATTTAGTTGCGCGTGAATCAGTTACTTCTGATGTACCCCCAATTCACAGCCAAACGACAAAATGGGAAGAATATTAGAGTCAAATATCTTAAAACAAAACATCGGGAGGAAGACGACCAAATTGGATATTAAAATGTTTAATTGCATAATAGAGCTTTGTTTCCTTGAGCAGGAGTGATGCTCTTGAGCTTTCACCCAACTACTCATTTGACACCTACAAAGTTACACCTAGCTAGGTTAAAGGAATTTACTACTTCAAGTTGTACATTATCATAGAACAAGTTTTCAATTCGCTTCAAATGACCTTCCCCGTTTAAACACATGATTTTAGTATTGCTAACATTCAACCAGATAGTTCCAATTTGACAGTACCTCGTCATGATGTCAGCTGGTTTTGGAGACAAATAAAGTGGCACTCATCAGAGCAAGGTGCATCCGCAAATAGGGAAGTTGCTCATACTGCTCTCACATATCTGTATTTTTTGTACATCATCAGCATTTAGACGCTCACTTAAATCGTGATAAAAACACATTTGAATAGAAAAGGGGAGATGTAAAGAACCCTGTTTGCATACCCAGTTACAAGGGAATGATTGTTGTAATTACCGGTTGATGTTCTCAAATGTGCATTTAAATTGCAAACATGGAAGCAAAGAAGAAAGCACCATTAAAAGATTCAAGAATACCAGAGGACTGAAGTTTTCTTAACGGAAATTAGTTAATACGATCAGAAGTCAACAATGCAACATAAACTTCTGCCTTCTTGTGAAAGATATTTGTGCTACCAGTACTGACGATAAAAAAAAAAAGCACTCTAAAGTTGTGTCATTCGTTCTAAATCCTTTCCGAAACCCCGCTTCCTCCTGATGGATAAGATTGGTTACATTGGCCACGTATCACCTGAAAGACAAATCCTAAAGAAAAAAAAAAATACAATAGTAGGTATGAGAGATATTGCTACTTAGTTTTGCTGGATCATCACGTGAACCTTTTTGAAGACCGGTACAATTAATCCACTAGCCCACGAACGGGTAATAACCAACAGAATAAATTTTATTAACAGTTTACAAGTAGGTCAATCAAGTTTCAGGGTTTGCTCCATTGGAGCCGGGCTCAAGATTGAGGTCCCAAATTTGAACAACTCTGCTGGACAACCATCAATACCTGTATGCTTTTCCTTTCTTCAACATTTTGATTGCATAACTTCCTCATGTGTTATTTCCCCAATTCAGTGCAATTCTAGTATAATCTCAAAAAATTCACGAATATCGTGAGCTGAGAATTATAGGTGCGAACAACATCATTTTGACATATGTATCTTTTAAGTTTCACAAAGACTTATACGGGTGATTCAAAAGATATATACACTCGTTTTGTTTTTTTCTGCAGCATATAATAGCTATAATTTTAGTTTTCTCCATTTACAATCATCTCCAAGAGGAGGGAAGGGAATAGAAGCTAAGAAATGGCACATCGCGTGGCGGTATTCGAACCGGGGCGCTCCCCTGGCCGCACCATTCGCCATGAGCAGGATTGCAAGTCTGGCCAGCGATTTCGTGCGCATATGAGTGTTTGGGACGATGACGTCAAGCATCTTTGGACTTTGTGCTAGCGATTTCGTGCCCATATGAGTGTTGGTACGATGACTCATCGCATCTTTTTGAACTGTGTGCTTTTCCTAGCCCTCAGCTCAATTGAGTTTTCTCGAATTTTGTCCGTGGTAACCCAGATAGCACGCATATATTGTCCCAACATGGTTTCCCCATCGGTAATCTTGACATCGACATCACGTGGCTACGTAAAGTGGGCCACTATTGGTTGTCCATTGGCAATGTGATATCTGCTTCATATCGGCATTCTTTAATGGTTCTAATATTGGCGCATCATTTTGGCAATCGACCATACAGCCAAATAGAGCCAATTATTGGGAAACCGTTGGCCCAATATTGGCTTAAGGTTAATGTTGCCTAAAAATAGCAGGGTGAGAAAACAATTAAAAACATACAGAAATACGCTAAAAATCTCTCAAGGACGATTGCTTTGATCAGAACACAACTATTTCAAAAATATTATACTATATAATACCAATTTCAATAAAAAAATAAAACTATTTGATAAGCCTCAAATTATTAATATTTATTAAAATACGCAGGGTGAACATTATTATTTGACAATTAAAAAAAATGATATATGCCTCAATATTGGTTCAATATCTATTACCAAGGAATTGTGGCGCCCAATATTGTCGCCAAAATAGCCCGGACCCCATATTGGTTCCATGTCTGGGCCGTGAGCAAATAATATGGAACAGAGAACGTAGCCAATACTGGTCCGATATGAGTAAATATTGGGCCTATAGTGGCCCAATATCTCCATGTTATCTTGGGAAGGGTTATTTTTTTTTAAATCGCATTTAATGCGTCTTTAAATCACTTTGAAAAGCGACCTTGTATTAGGTCAGTGGTCCTTTGACTTTTAGGTTCACTTGAAAACCCTGATAAAAACGTCAGACGGTCCTCCCCTACTTTCATGCAAAATAATCAGCCCCCCCACGCACCTTTAATTATGCACTACCAATGTACATACAACACAAATGGCCATACAGACCTATACACAGTCTATTGAATTGACAAATCGCATAATGTCCCTTAATTCATTTTGTCAGATTCACCCTCTAGGGCACTCTTCTCAAATCGATGCAAAAATACTTTCATTTAAATTAAAAAAGATTTTATTTTTAAATCGAATATGCCCCATTTAATTCCAATTTGCAAAGATAATCCTAGGATCGTTCTTCTGAAATGATGTAAAAATACATTCCGTCAAAATCCAAAGAATTTTCCCCCAGATGTTTTTAATCAACATGATGCCCTTACTCCAATTTGTAGCTTAACGTGACAGCGAGGAGATTTTTTTTTAATACAAATTTCTCATCAATTGCACTTGATCGGTTTAGAAAACCTACCGAGAATGTTTCAAAGTTTACTGAACAAACAAGCACGAAAGAAAACGCAAACTTGTTTTGAACTTGCTGCCTATTCTAATCGTCCCTATAGAAACCATGTTTTTAATTTTATTTTCTTGAACGACAGGAAATTCAGGGGCGGATCCAGGAATTTTCAAAAGAGGGGGCGCCACAATTTTTTCAGGCGAGCGCAGCGATGCCGTCGACCTATATTTTTCTTTTGTTCCATTGGGGGGCGGGGGGGGGGCATACGCATATGTGGGCGCCACACAAAGCTACACGGCACTGATACCATGTACCGTCATTATCAGAGATCTACAGGGCGCCCGAGGCGTTAATAAGTCATTTTTATAGAGCTACATGCGAACGGCGCTCTATGCGGCGCCCGGCGGCGCCCTGTCGTGCAAACAAAAATAGAGGGGCGCGCGCAGGGTGCGCCCCCCCCCCCACCCCTTCTAAATCCGCCCCTGAAATGTACTAAATCTCATCTTATACATAAAGACGGTGGATTCGGCTTCTCACTTCAGGTTATGATATAATACATTGGTAAGCAATCCAAATATGCAAAAAAACCGGGGTTAGACAAAAATTGAGGGCGTTATCATCTGGAAATGCCCTCTGTTCTTTAATACTGAGGTGGTATTATTCCTCAAATGATGCAAAAAATACATTCTCATCAAAAAAAATAAGAACATTTTTGAAAATCGCACTGATAATGGTACGCTTACTTCATCCTAGAGATCGCTCTTCCTCAAATGATGCACAAAGACATTCCCGTTCTTTTTTAAACATCATGCCTCTTTTTCAATTTTCAGCTTAATCCTGAGGGCGCTTTCCTCAATGATGCAATGATATGAATTCTCATTATAAAAAAATCAGAGTTTTTTTTTTTCCAGATTTTTTTTTTTTTTGAAAATTACACAAGCCCCTTTTATTCAATTTGTCAGCTTAATCCTTGAGGGCGCTCTTCCTCAAATGACCCGAGCCCTAACTCTTATCA